>SCDS01000448.1:0-71280 GCA_004149465.1 Drosophila nigromelanica
TGTGTGTGTGTGTGTGTGTGTGTGTGTGTGTGTGTGTGTGTGTGTGTGTATGTGTGTGTGTTATTGTGTGTGGTGTGTTGAAATGAAGATTTATAAACCTCTCAGCGCTGTTTTGGGGTCTGTACTCAGACAGTGCGGGTCTTATGTGTGGGTTCAGCAAACCCATAAATCTTGTGCAGAATCTTGTTTAGTTTATTGAATTATCAACGAATATATATGTATGTATGTGTGCGTGTCAGCGACATTTTCTGGCATAAAACTAAAAGAAATATCAAACACGTGCGCTAGCACTTATGTAAATAAGTTCTGCCTCTCATCTGATGAGCGGGGCAAGGGCACGCCCATATTTATAGTTTTATTTGTCTTGCGTATTCCTGGCATTGTATTATCTAAATCTCGCGCATATCCCGAACTACCGACTTTCCTTTATGTGTCATGACTTTGCCGCAGTCGCCTCACTTGCCTGGCAGTTACGTTTAATTTTCATGACTCATTTGAATAAATTCATTGTGTTGGCTTCGTACACCTCAAATTTATTCTCATCTGCTATTTAAATTAAGTAATTTGCTGTTTTAGCATATATATATATATATATACATTTTGATTGTATAATCAAAACCACAAAAACATTCTACCATTTTAAAGCAAAATATGTATATATATGTGTTTTTAAGCATACCTTTAGGGGTCAGCGCAAAGCTTACAGGAAAGTTGCTGGAATTCGAGAGTGTTCATTGTAATTTGTTGTTTACAAATAAAAGAAAGCTGATTTAAATATATATATGCAATCTGCCCACGTTGACAACACAAAGAAAAGCCCCGCATAAGGACCCACCATAAAACGAGGCCAGTCAAATAAATGTTTATTTTATGGTTCACTTGAAAAAATACCACGAGAGAAAATATGTAGCTTATGGTGGCCAGAGATTTAATAATAACTGCTTTAAATATTTGTTGGTGCATTATTATGATTCTAATGGCGGATATGCAAGTAAAGATTTATCTGATCTTATTGAATAGTTCGGAGTGACTTTCAATAGTAAGGTGGCTTGTCCAATTGAATTTGTAAAACTAGTCGAGTTTGGTCAAGCCCCAGCACAATACAGCACAATGCCATTGGAATTCTCGCCGAAAATCAAGCGATGTACACTGCATAGTTCCAAGTAGAAGCTAGTTTCCATGGAGGTACACATTTTGTGATACATTTTTGATGTATTTGCTACCACGGTTTACTGGAAATTTAAGGTTTATAGAGTAGCCATATACTTGGAATACTGAATTTCCGGAATGGAAAAACTTTTACCAGTTAAGAATCTTTAAGAGAACTGTAATTTGATAGTATGTGGATTCTCTGTTTCTTAAAACCTAAAATCACAGAATTCTATATTATCTAATACTTGTCGTTAGTCATTGTAACATATGTAAATTTTAAGCAGTCGCGAAATAAAAGACAACGGCCGCAAAAACAAGAGAAAAAAAATCCAAAAATTGTAAAAGAAAATTTCAATGTCTAAAATCTTAACATTGACAGGCAGCCGCATTGACTGCAGCGAGAACAGGCTAGAGATTTTATAGAAAAAGGGCACTAGATCAGGGTTACAAGGCAGCGCAGGCCACTTGAGCGACACCACAAGCGCTCTGTACTTGGCATCAATCAATAATTGCCCATTGAGAGCAGCAGCTGGAAGAGCAGTCGTGGTAGCTGCAGCTAAGCTGCATGATTGATTAGCCGCATGCAACATGAGGTGCTTCAGCACACACGAAAGGACACGAGCTGGATGCATAATGGCACCTATTGAGCTGATGCTGTTGCTGCAATGCTTACAGCTCTAGCTATACATCTAGCGATATAAGCTGCAATGTCTGTTCCTACACATATATTTATTTTTTCATGCCATGGCCACCACAGGCCACAGTTGCCTGTGCCTGGAGTGTCTCCTCGTCGAAGCCTTTTGTGGGTGCGCGCATCCGGCAATGATGGATGCTGAGGTTGGGTTGCAATTGTGTATGCATTTAATGATATCCGTAAAATACACACACGCACAAATTGTATCTTTGAAATCGCTCTTCAACATACTCATCGTCGTCTACTTTTGAAGTCTTTCAATGAGTACTCATATAGCAATTCTATCATATTTTAAGGATTTTTCTTTAATTAGTTTGTGCATGGTTGCCATTAACTACGAATCGAAACTTTAATTTATATTTATTTGTTTTCTCTTTTGCAGGTACGTTCCAACAAGCCAGCCAAAAGCGTAAGTAGTTTCTCAGAATGGTTTTTATTATTACCCACTTATCGATCAAGTTTCCTTGAACGTGCTCAAAGTTGAGCGCTTGAAGTGCGCCCCAAAAGCTGTTGTAAAGTTATTCAGTATTTGCAAAATCAAAAAATTTAATAATATATATATACTCCATGTATATATATATATACTCCAACAAGAAAACACATAAATATTCAAAGGTAGAAAATTAATTCAAATACACCGGCGTTGAGTAGCATTCAGATACTTTTAAATACAAATAAAATTCGAAATCAAAATTAAATGAATCGAAATACCTTTAGCAGAGACCACTCTAGTGGCGACTTGTTAAAGTTGTGTCTTTGACTGTTTCAATTGCCCTCCTTAAAGTGGCCCGACTTAAAGACTGGCCGAGCGTTGACTTGGCACTGCGTGAGCTGAAAGTTAATTAGCTTGTCAGTGCTTAAGGCACATTAAAGCTGTTGCCAGAAGCTTCTGCAATGATTTGTGACCGCTACGTCGCAAATCGTTCGCTAACACGTAATATTCATTAGTCGCAATGCGGGGCGTATACGTAATATTTAGTGCACCCACCTAAATATAATTGAATGCTTATTAATCTGCAGCTGATTTTGGTGCAATTTGCAACTTAAATGGCAATTAATAGAGGGTCATATCACAAGCAGTTGATTGTAATTATCCAGCTAATTGGCAATAAAACGAACTCAGCCCACCTGTTCTTCTACACCTTAAGCCTTGCCATATAATATGCATAATTATGTATGTCAGCACTCGAGATTGTGATTACGAATCTGGACAACAACAACAAGAGCAGCAAAAGCACGAGCAGTAAGTCTGTCTCTATGGCAACATGATTCTTATCCTTGGCACCGGCTCATCTTCATTTTATCTTCATGGCTATGCAAAATGTCGGCCCACTTGCAGCTGGCGTTTCCGCTCGTCTCTTAATCAACGCATTTTACCGTCACAATTTTATTTTCGGGCTAAATAAACTATTAGGAAAACTCATTTTCATGAAAATCCACTTTAATTGCTGTTGCCGCTGCTGCTCGTCAACGGCTGCGGTTACGCCAACCAGCAACAATAACGAGTATGAGGCTCCGGGTATCTCCGTGTGGTCTGGCATCTGGCAAACGCCGTTACTTGTAAATTTCACGTAAATTGTCTGTAACATGAGCTGTTCGACTGAGGTGTCGCAGGCGCTGTGCGGAACAGTACGGGAGGGCACTGCGGGTGGCCCTGTAAGTGCCAATAGCAGTGGCAGCCATTAAATTTTCAAGAAATGTCTGTTGGTGTGTACTTTTGTGTGTGACTGTGTGTGTGTGTATGTGCTAAGCTGGATATAGGCAGCACAGTGTTGCGGAGGATAACTGGCGACGAAAGTGTCACTAGCGTTATGGCTTCTTGAGAATATTCCGAAAGTACTTATTTTACGACTTAAAAGAATTGCAAATTTAAATTCTTGAACTTGAGTTTAAGTTATGTATCGAAAGACACTATTAAACGACTCATTGATAGTTTTGTTATTAACATATTCGTGGCCAAATTCCCGCTTACATTAAATACAACAGATTTGTTCTGATTTATATTTTTGATTGCTCGATTAATCATCGCAAAAATCACCACTGACTCGGCGTAAATTGCCACATAATTTGCAAATGTTATATATGTAAGTTCTGTGATATATGTCGTGTCTTATGAGAAAAAATACAGGCAACATACATCACATGCTTTGTAAGAGATGCTGATTCTGGTAGTGGAATGTTCAACTTTTATTCTGTCTTCAATTGGATGTATTCTGATAAAATAGAAAAGGTAGAGCAATTAAAATAATTAAAATAAAATACAAATATTTATTAAAGTGTTGAATAAACCATAAATCACATTTAGGATAGTTAGGATATTCCATAATTCCAATAATCCGGCATGCAAGTTTCGAAAGCGTTACTCTTGTCACCTGTGTGTATGAGCTGGTGTGTGTATGTGGGTGCGTATGAATACTTTAGGTTATTAGCGTAATGTTATGTGGCTCTGTCCGTCTGGCTGGCCGTTTGCCTACCGTCAGCTGAAGAGGTATCGACGTCGTCATCGTCGTCAAACTTCTCGGTCCCAGCACATTTAGTCGCACGCATCCTTGGAGAGCAATTTGCAAAAGACCAGAGCTGCGGTTGCCTGCTGTCTTGTGCCTTGTGGTCTCTCCACCTGCGTGCGTGTTCGGTTACACCTGTTCGTTGTGGCGTGTGTTTGTGCCGCAGTTAACTTTGAATATATCGCCAGACAACTTGTTTACATGGCAGTTGCGCGGATTATGGCAGCCATTTTGCGGTTTTTGATTGTTTTAGTTGCACAATATGCAATTCAAACCTGCATTTAAATGCGCGTACATATATAAACACAAACACACACACACACCACAGCAATTTGAAGCGATTAGCATTGAAATAAAGTGCTGTAAATTAACATAATGTCTAGGCAGACAAACGAACGCGCTCAACAACAACAGCGAATCCAACAAATATAAATGCTGCCAAATGGCTGAACAACAAAAATACAAAAATATTTATGCCAATGCAAATGCCGTCTGCATAAAATTTATTGACACTTTACGAGTGCTGCGCATTGTCATTGCCATGACTAGGGGCCTGATGGGTTGGGTTGGAGTGTTCAGCGGGTGACGGGTTAGCGGGCTATGCTGAATACGGCATTGTGCAGGGCTCTTCCGTTAGTCAGATTTCGTTGCGGTTGACATTGTTACACCCATGGCCACGCCCAGGCAGCAGGATCCCCAACCCCCCAGTAGTACCTCATGACAATGGCGGTGGCAATAGCATAGTCCTACAAGCATGTCCTGGCATCCTTGGGTCTGGGGTTCTACTGCTGCTGTTTTTCCTGTGATTCGTTCACGTTTTAATGAGCAAACTTTTGGCATGTGCGCCATTTATTTGTAGTTTAGTAATCGGCACGCATCCTAGCAACAAATGCAAATAAAATGCGAGTAAATGCGCCGCATTAAATTCAATTTACACTGGTTGCACAACAGAAACTGTCGAGATAATTAAACGAGTGTGGAATTTAGTGGCACGCATTGTGCAACTGTAAGTCAGCCATAAGCTGTGGGAAAGTGTTCACAACAATAAAACAATAGTGGTGCGGCTAACTTCTGCAGGCAGGTGCACAATCATCCGTGCTCGGAATTTCACATTCGTATAAAACTCATATAAACACTTATAGCATACTTTTTAGGGCAGGTTAAAACAGAAAACGTTAATTTTTACTTAACGCTTAGATGGTTTCTAAAGAACTCTTTCAATCGGATACTGTAGTCTATATTTCTGCTTACCTAATAATAATAATAATAATAATAATAATAATAATAATAATATAAACATACGTAGAATCCCTTTAGTTCGCATTTCTGTCGAATTAATGCGAATATGAAACTTCCAATTAATGTGAATAAAATATCTCTTTGAAGCAACTAATTTGTGCAAACTTCTGTAAAGCATGTGGGTGCTTATCTTGTATTTCCATTTAAATTGTATTTAGAGAGCATCCCGCTTCATTTAAATAGACGCACAAACTACACGAGTTCGAATGGGACCCAACTGGGGCCGTATACTAGCAGCTGCTACCCACAATGGGAAATGAGAGCAAAACCCCAAAAACCCCAATAAAACCGAAAACTGAAATATATGTTGAAAGCGCGCTGCTCGTTTATAATATGTTTAAAATAGAATTTAATTAGAAACCGCAACCGCAAACTGTCGGTTCCCTTTGAACTCGATTGCTGCAAATGACACCAAAATCATAATCAAATGCCAGCGAAAGTTATGATTCAATGTGAATCAAAAAATTCTGCGTACAGCTCTGAGCCAGGAACACGTTAACTGTTACGGCAAAGCGGATTAAAATGCGCTCAAAGTTGGCTGAATGTTGGAGCAAGTTTTACCTGGAAGCACCTTGAAAATGCACACAATGTGTGTGCAGGTGGTGCGTGGGTGTGTGTTTGTTGAGCGTGTTTGGCCAAACGAAACTGAACGGAAGCTGTTCACAATTTCCGCGCTTATAAGCACACACACACACACACTAATTTATATGCTGTGTGAGTGTGCTTTCTGGGTGCAGCTTAGTTACAACAGTTTCCTCTTTAGTTGCTCAAATTTCATTATGGAAAAAACATGTTTGCCCCTCTTAGACCCCCTACACACGCCTTATCTCAGGTGATGGACAGACTGAATAGAACAGGACACCTGTCATAAAAACCAAAGCGTTTTTCCATGTTGTACGTCAAACTGATTTATACACAAACAAAAACAAGCACACACACACACACACACACACAGAGACCTGCATATACAAGTCATTAACATCATGTATTTGTCTTTCGTCTATACCCCCCACCAAACACCCAATTTTCCCCCCGAAAATATCCCGAACTTAGTGGCCAGCACAGCGCATTTGAAGTCGCCTGGCATTATGGGCGAGGGCGCGGGCGAGCCTTGGATGCAGCCGGTTGCGGCATATTTGGAGGCACCGGTGCGGCCCACAAAATCGCCAAGTAGGTGGCGCCACTAACACAACTCAATTTCTCTCGCTCTCTCTCTCTTGATGTGTCGTTTGTGTCCCGCGCCCGTAGTTAACAGTTACATTTAAGTGTCTATCTGTAGTTGAAAGTTGACTTAGTTGAAAATGAAACCGCTTTCTAGTTGTAAATACCCTCACACCAAACACAGACATACACACTCACATACACATACACACACACACACACACACACCTGCATACACCAGCACACAGTGTTACAGCCATGGCTGCTATATGCATACAGTTCAACTCTTGTTTTACTGTTACGTTTTGTGTATGTGTTTGTATTGTTGTGTGTGTCTATTGCTAACCATTATTGCAATGCTTTGTAGCAACTCGACTTATCAATGCCAAAACCACACACAAACATGATTCGTTTGTGTGCAACTCTCTCTTTCTCTCTTCATTTCCTGCTCCTTCTGAACAGAATGTGATCAGACGTTTGTCTCGCGCATTGGCGGGCCACAGAACGGCAGCTTCACGGCGCCGCTGCTGCACAACCATCGCAATCATTCGCGGCAATGCCTCTACACATTCCTAGCAGGACCTGGCCAGCGCGTCGAAGTAGTTTTTAAATCCTTTCATTTAAGAGGAAGTCCGCCAGAGTAAGTTTAGCAAACGGATGTGTGAATGAGCTGAACTGTTTAATTGAGTTTATTTTATTATATTTAACACTTTCACAGCGGTTCGGCCGTCGGCGAGTTACCAAGGTAAGTGAATTAATTGAGTAATTGGTGAATAATTAATTTGAATTGCAACTTTCGATTCAGTTGTGTTCATGAGTACATGGATATCTACTCGGAGGTGCAATCGTCCGAACCAGCGGAACTGATCAATTCGCCATTTGGCGGTCGATACTGTGGCACAATACCGCCGCGTCGTCGCATTTCCATGTACCGTGCCGTTGCCATTTCATTTTTTAGCAACAAGAATGTGTCGACGGACCTGTTCGAGGGCACGTTTAGGTTTATAAATGCATGTGAGTAGCAACTTGGGCTAACATTTGATTTGATTTCATTTGATTGATTACCTTTATTCACAGCGGAATATGAAATTGGTATACCTATTGCTGGTTCGCCATGTTCCTACACGATAACGCCTAGCATGAGTATCAATAAAACTGGCGCACTCATATCGCCAACCTATCCAGGTGCCTATCCGAAGGATATGTCATGCACATATCAATTTCTTGGTGAATCGAATCAGAGAGTTAGATTAGAGTTTCGTGATTTTGATCTGTTTTTTGGTGGACCACAGTGAGTACCCCTAATGCTGTACAAATTCACACAAAACACACTCACTCACACATCCTTATATATAAAAAAACAAACAAATTACGAGTCAAAATCAAAGCAAATTCTGTAGTAATTCTTAAGAATTTGCTTTGATACGCAGCTACCACACACACACACACACAAAGACACACACCAAATACACACACACAATCATATCTTCGAACTATCTGCAAGAATTACTTATTTAAATTCTACGTAAATTCTATTCTATATATGTACGCTCTATTCCAATTGCTATTACAATCTATTCGTCTACAACAAAATTACTGTTTACTATCAACAACAACATCAACATCAACAACTACTACAACAACATACAACTAAAAAAAAAACAGCTGCCCATTTGACTATGTGAAAGTGTACGATGGTCCAGATAATTCGTCAGCATTAATCGGTACATATTGCGGACAGCAAAGAAACTTAGTATTGTATTCGAGCGAGTCGAGCCTTTTTGTTCATTTTTATACCTTACCGCGCACCGCAAATACGCAAAACCGTGGCTTTAAAGGAATTTATGAATTTAGCGAAAGTTTTGTTAAATTAGATTTTATACGTAAGTATTGCCCAACCATAATCCAAATAATCTAACATTTACTTTTCAGTTGCCATTGCAATGGCCATTTTGTGGCGCCGTTCAATTGTTGGCGGCGCCACAAAATGGCCACCATGCACACATTTAACGGTTCAATGTATGTGTTTGAAGTACGTCTTCATATAAAGTGGCTTTTTGTCAGTTTCTGTTGTATTTACTCTACAATCGGTTCACTAGCACTCACTAATCAAATTTATCTGCAACTCGACTGCTCTTCCCTTCTGTCTCTTTTGTATCTTTTAAATCTAAACTTTACAAATTGTATCTGCTGCAACTGCTCTCTGAAAATTTCTACTAAATATCTAATGAAACTAAAAACAAAATACCATCAGGTGAAAATGATGGCATTCACATACGTGGCTCAGAATGTGATCAAAAGATTTTATCGAAGAAGGAATCAACCGGTTTTGTGCTCTCACCCAACTATCCCTATCCATATATACCAAAAACTGTATGTAGGTGAGTTTAAATTGAGTTTCTAAACCAAAATGAAAAAATTTCTATTAAAAATTCCCCAATTTCATGCACAGATATTTCATCTATGGCATGCAAGATGCACAGCATCTGGAGCGTGTGCGTCTCGAGTTCAACGCTTTCAACATACCCAAAGTGGAGCACAAGGACAAGAGCGAGTGCGCAAAACCAAATCCTTTAAAGCCCAACAATAAGCACTTAACGCGTTCTTTCCATTTTTAATTCCAGATCCAACTGTACTGATGGCTACCTAAAGATCTATTTGAAGGGCCAGGAGACGGCCGATGCGTACGACAAGTTCGACTACGAGCTGTGCGGCAATGAGACGCAGCGTGTGATCAGCGATGGGCCGCGTCTGGCCATGGTGTTCAGTTCGGGTGAGCTGCAGGGGCGTGGCTTTAAGGGCAAGTACACCTTCGAGACGGAGTACAAGATACCCGGCACGGCGGCGCCGGACGGCACCTGCAGCTTTACGTATGTGAGCAGCTCGAAGAAGCGCGGCGAATTAAACAGCCCGCGTTATCCCTCCAACTATCCGTCGGACACGAACTGTTCCTATTTGTTCTTGGCCGAGCACAACGAGCAGGTGACCATTGTATTCGACCACTTCAAGATCAAGGCGGACAACAATGTGAATGCCACTGCGGGCTCTTATGGGTAAGTACTCGGTGCAGCTGGGACTTCAACTGGTGCTAATGTCGCACTCGCTTGCAGATCCGGAGCCTGCTTCGAGGATTGGCTGGAAATGTATGTGGTGTATCGGGATAACAACGATCGTCTGCTGGGTCGCTATTGCGGCCTGACTGCACCCGGACCCGTCGAGAGTCCGCGAGGCGCGGTTGGTCTTCGGATCACGCTGCACACGGATCAGGAGAGCGTGGCCAGCGGCTTTAAGGCCCGTTACTTTTTCGAGTCGGCCAAATCCGATGCTGGCGACTGCGGCGGCAACTTCAGCAACGAGGACTCGGGCATCATCACCTCCCCGAACTATCCAGCTGGCTACAAAGCGCCCGGACGCGGCTTGGCCTCCAATGCCTGCAACTGGGTAATGACCGCTCGCGCCGGCTACAAATTGTCCATCAACTTTGAGCAATTCGGGCTCGAGGGCGATCCGGCGAGTACGTCAAATAACATTCAAAAATTATTTTTACTAAATACTCACTGAATCTATGAATCTTCGTTTTTAGATCGGGGCTGTCCGGCCGCTGTGCTGCGCCTGTGGGTAAATGTCGATTCGGATCAGCCGCCTCTGGAGCTGTGCGGCGAGAAGCCACCAATCGAGCACTGGCATTATATATCCACTGGCCAAACGGCCCGCATCAGTTTCACCACCAGCGACAAGACCGTTGGCGCACAGGTGAGCATCGATTGGTGCTTTAAAGGGTTTATCATTCGCAGTTTTCGCGGTTTAATATGCAACATTAATATTCCCTTTGATTAATGCAGGGCTTCCGCATTGTATGGACTGAAATACAGGACTCCGGGCCGGGACCACCATCCATTGGACTGCTCTGCGAGTCGACGTACCACTTCCAGTGTGCGGCGGGCTATTGCATATCGGACAAGCTGCGATGCGACGGCGTCAAGAACTGCGGTCCCGGCGACGATAGTGACGAATTGCATTGTGAGTCGTGAGTGAGTCGAACGGTTCAGTTCAATTTTTATTTTCCTTTTGATCAACCTAATTTAAAATACTTATTTATCGTTTTCGTTTTATCGTTGAGTTTGTGTTTTCAGTGCGTCCACTGAGCGACCATGAAAATCGTATACGTAATAATTTTGTTCACATATCATGATTTCCATTTGGTTTGTCTTTCGAGTTCAGATTGCATATTAAATATATAAATATATATGCAATCGAAGCATATTTTGTTTCTTACGCTTTTCATTTCTTTATAACAGCCACGAAAACTTGAACCCGACGAAACACTTGCTAAAAACAATATCAAATAAATGTGCTAACTAACCAAAAATAACAAATATTAACTTAATTTAAAACGAATTAAACTCAAAAAAAAAAAATGTTATGCCTACAAAGCACCGAAATTTAAAAAGCTCTATATAGTTTTTTCTTTGTTTGTTTGTTTTTGTAATTTACATGGCCAGATTTTTTGTACATACCATTTACAATTCTTAATTAAGGCTCACCCTTTTAAGAACTCACCCTACGCTATGCATAATTATTGTTCCTACCTACACAAACATAACAACAAATGGCATATTTAATCGTACAAAACCAAAACAAAGCGCTCTCAGTTATAACAACAGCCACGCCCACACTAAAACTATCTCTCTCTCTTTTTCTCACTTGTCTTCTTCTATTTCTCTCTGTTCTTTGTCTTTCTTTTATATACTTTCTCGATGTGATTTTCCACTAAAACAACCAACCATCAACTGAAAACTAACAATCTTTACCTTTAACATTCGAAATTCCTTGAAATAATCTGAAACAATAACCCGAAACAATCCGTGACAATGACACAGGTGACGCAAACTCCACGCATTTGCCCACATTTCTACAGACATTTGTTTTAGCAATTATGGCATTAGTCTTGAATACGTTCAACTAAACTTAAATTAAATCTAAATAAAGCAAACATTTAAATCAAAAATACGAAGAAAAAAAATGCACAAAAGAAATTTCAAATTGGATTGCTAAATGAAAGGAATTTCCACGAGAATCCAAAGTGATGAAAACTATTGCAATAACATGATAAAAAAAAAAACAAAAACAAAAAATAAACATCGCAAGAATTTTTAATAATTTTTCTAAACATAAATTACACGTCAAATAAATGCTAATGTTTAAGAATAAAAAATACACAGAACTTTTGGTCACATATAACACGTGAGTCCTGCATAAACTTGTCTCAATCGCTGCACACGCCCACAATGCCCACAGCCACAATCATGACATGCACAGTGTCCACTTAAAAAAGTCCCACACACCCCACCAGTCTAAAAATACAAACTTGCCACAAACGACTCGTTTAACTATAAAATGCCTTGTTATTGCAATTACAATTAGAATTATGAAGTACAATATCCCCTTTCCCCATCTATTATCTTTTTGGTTGCGTATTTCAGTTATCTGTAGCATTCGAAAACTGTTTTAAGGCATGCCAATGGACAATTTCTTTATAATTCTGGCTTTTTACGTTCTGCATTCAACTGGTTTCCCGCAATGTCCATGAAAACCTGAGCTGCACTCTTAACTGTTGTTCCTATAAAAATCATCTATTAATATGATAAACATAATGTTTCAATGCCAACACACATCCACTGCACAGCAGTACAAGAACAAGAATACAATTATCTATACATTATCTGTCAATTACATAGAGATTCATTTACACACTATATAAGTAACATTCACATTTATCATAATCTAAGGGTTTGGAAGCATATGAAAATGTGTATAGTATTTTCACAGCTATGTATTAACAAATTCTACATTTGCTTTATACTTTGGTTTATTTACGTATTAATTCCTGGACCAGGTATCACGGAAGCGGCCGAGGAGGATCACGCCGTCCTCATAATAATAACGTTACTCGTCGTCTCGTCCCTAATCTGTCTCCTATGCACACTCTGTCACTCCAGAAGAAAACGTAGAAATCACGTCCGCCAATTGGGTTTACATCGGAATGCACACTATGACTCACAGACGAGCGCAACGGGTAAGAGGGATCCCCCCCATCGCAGAGGATGGCAAACTGATTTGTTTTAAGTTTGGTTTCTATTTTGATTTAGGTTTTCTTTGATTCGTTTTGTTTTTTGTATCTTTATCATTTGAAGGTAATTTGTATTTCAATGAATTCAGATTAACATTTTGACCATCTAAATTTTGCTCAGCTGGTCTTAGCTCCAGTCGACGTCATTTGCAGAGTGGTGGAGCGAGCATTGCAGGCAGCTTGCACGGCATCAATAGCGGCACCTTGATCATTCCACCCGCGCCCTTGCCACCAACTAGCGTGCCACCACCACCACATATTTGTATAGCTGGCGTTGACATGTCACATGGTCTGATGTCCAACGATGAGGACGACGACGAGGACGACGACGATCTAGAGCTAGACGAGGATCAGCTGGCGGCGGATATATTCATAAACGATGTGCATTTTGACGAGGATAATATCGATCATGTAAACCAAATGGCAAACGTTTAGCTATGTTTTTAAGCATTTTTATCGCTAGTTTCAGCTGTAGAGCGCTTTAGGTTAAGGCGTGTCCAGGTAAGGGGCACAGTAAGTAAGTGAGTACGAACTGCTGGCAATGTCGACGTTCAATGTCTATATACAGACTGCGACTTACAGCAGGTAGAACAACAAGAACAAAAATTCAAAAGTTAACAATACCAAAAAGACGAAAAATTATGCAAATGTGCGAATTGATTAAGACATAATTTTAATAAGGCGCAAATAAACGTAAAAAGTATAGTAGGGCGTAAACATTGTAGTAGCGATAAACGATTAACGATGAACAAAGAAGACAGAAAACAAATAATAATTACATTTAAATATACATACATACTATATTATACACATAGCGACTACGTATGACAGTAAAATGCGAAAACCACATTAGTGGTTAATGGATTGAAAAACCAAGCGGCAAATATGTAAAGCATTTTCTTAGCCACAAGAGACCGCAAAAAGTTGTTGATTTTTATATTTGATACGAGTAATATTTAGGTGAAGCATAAATTGAATTAATTATACAACAAAACCCAAAAACTAAAAACAAAACAAACAAAATCAAAACAAATACACATTCACTTGAATAAGTAAATAAATTTGAACGCAAGCAAAGTATAAACCTTCTACTTATTAAAGGGCATAAAACAATAAAAATAAATACCTATATATCTATACTGGCGCGAAAAACTTTTATTTACACATTTTTTTACAATAAGCAAACACACAAAAAAAAAATTATACATTTCACGCCACAAGACCGCAGAAGCTCAAGTTTAACAAGTTTTTAGCAAGTACATACAAACATAGGACATAAAAGAAGAATGCATAAATAAAAGAATTAGTGACTATCAAACCTGTATCTTCCAAAAAAAGTTAAATGCAAAATTCTTAATCGAGAGATTTGTATAAATAAATAAATATATTAAAACCAATTAATTAAAAAAACGCCATTTGTCGTGGGCCCCAAAATCCAAAATTTATAAATTCAAAGATTTTTGTCTATTTAAGCACATTTTTATAGACATTTAAAAGGAATGTTGCAGCGACATAAAAACCAAAAAAAAAAAAAAAAATACACAAACACAAAACTATTTATAAAAATGTACACGCTAAAGAGAACGATAATAAACACTTACACGGTAAATTAAAACCCAAAAATTAACCCGAACAATAAACTGAAATGAAATCATTTGTGCCAAGCGTTAAAAAATAATAATAACTATATTTTTCTCTATTAGTTTTCCTATGTTTATGTTATTCATTCTCAAGGCAATGAAATAAAAGTTACAACAATATATTTGATATAATTTCAAAATACTGAGATCTTTTAATAACGATAAATAAAAATGAAAATTTGATGAAATAAAAAAGTTATTGGTTTCATAGCGCTCGTACGTTTTGCATAAAAGAAACTTTAAAGAAGCTTAAATAAACAAGAAAAATTAAAACAGTTCAACGTAAAAATTATTTATAATAAAAGTATGTAGGTGTTTAATAAAATATAATAAATAAAATAAAACATTGAACAAGTAAAACGTTGTTAAATTGTTGCAAAATGCATGAAAATCAACTATTTAATAAGAAATAAATTATTTTTAAATAATTGCAAAATACAAATAAATTAATATTTAGTTTAAGTGTATAAATTTTGTTGTTGTATGACATTAAAAAAAACCCCAATTAAATTAGTTAATTAAAAAATTGAATTTGTGTTCTAGCAATAAAAACAAACATAAATTAAAACCCTATTTACTAAACATATAAAAATTAAATAAAAATGTTCGAGAAACACACAGCTAAATCCCCGTAAAATGTTCTAAGCGTTTACTAAAGAAAACACATTAAATTAAACAAGCAAGTGTTAAATTTACAATTAAATCTACAATTAAGCAAGGCAAACAAATGAAAGAAGATAAGTTATACTAAACAATATATAAAGCCTAAACCAAATTTAAAAAAAAAACAAAAAATCGAAACCCAAGCGTGTGCATTGGCATAGAACGCTGCGCTTTAGCAAAAGATAGTTGATTAAAACGCAAAATTTTAAAATTGAAGAAAACACCTACAAAAACAATTCCATGTTAACATTAAATATAAATAAAGGTAATTAAATAAATGAATACTAAACCAAATGCAAGCGTGATTATTATATTATTTGTTTTGAATATATCCTATATAAAAAAGAGACGTCATTTGAGGTAAAAAATACTTTGTAATACTTTTTCAAAACAAAAAACTAAGAATATTTATTTTTTCATATGTGTACAATTTAAATTTCATATAAATTCACATTGCGTTTGGTAAATTTAAATGAATTTTGCACAGGATTGGAATATCAACTGAAATTGTTTTTCAATTTTGTGAATTTAAACGAAATTTGTCCAACATTTTGTTAATTGCCTCTGCATCGCCATCAATTTTAGCCTTGTCCTGTTCCAATATTTGCTCAAAACTCTTTTGCTTGGTACCAACCAAATAAAAGTCCTCATCTGCTATTGTAACCCGAGCGTCGGCTTCAGGTGCTTTGCCTTCATAAATGTCCAGAGCTTTGAAATCAAAGACTACAGTGAGACGGTCAGCAGGAAACGCCAAATTAACCCAATGGCAGAAACTCACCCATGCTCTTGATGAGTTTGCCATCGGAATCCGTAAAGTTGAACTGGAATGTGTTGACTACAGTTCGTTTGCCCGGATCCGACTCCTTGAGTTTGTTACGTATTTTCTCAATTATAGCGTCACTTTTCATGCTTTTAGAACGGTGGAACACAAGTGGACCGCTTGAGCGCAGTTGCTTGACTAATTCAAGCGCAGACACCAATTGAAACGAAGACAGCGGATTACCGCAGCAATTCTCGTTGTGGCTTTGCATAATTCTTAATTAAAGTCAATTTGCTTGATAGAGACATGATTGACAGTATTGATACAGGGCATGAGAAAATCTAAAAAGTCTGGTCAAACGGTTGGTTTGTATTACAGGGCAGTTACATTAAATACATATATTTTGATAGGTAAAAATTTAGTGCTACTAAATAAAACTTAGTATGCCAGCAGTTGTTGAAGACTTATGTAAACTAAGGCTTCCACAACTTTAGCAGACCGTCTTCACTATAACTAGCCAGAAGATTTTGATGGGGATGATGTGTTAGGCCAATAACGTCCTTTTCGTGTACCTAATAAAAATATAAATAAAACAATGCTAGAGGCTAATTACACATGCATTCAACACAGTACTTACATTTAAAGTACGTTCAAGCTTGCCCGAGGAGACCGAAAAGCAGTACAGCACTTGATCTTCGCCAGCGCAGTAAATGAATTCGCCTCGGGGCGAGAGGGTTGCTGAGATAAAGGCGCCGCCCTCACGCTTACCCGATGAAAATGATCGTACTATTTGTCCCTGCATATTCATAATGACAACTGTGTTGGATCTATTGCAGACGATAAAGTGCTCCGGATTCTTGGGCAGAATGAGCACTGTGTTGACAGCCAGTTCGTTTCCCAACGGTTTGTAGGTGGCTACGCATTCTGTGGTCTTTAGTGACCAGACCTTAACTGTGCCGTCAGAGGATGCGCTAAGGACGCTATGGCCATCCGGTGTAAATGTAGTCTCATTTACAAATGACGTGTGACCCTTAAACTCCTTCAGCATTTTACCCGACTTAAGACCGTGAAGCCGCACAGTATAATCAAAGGAGGCACTCAGCACTTGGCTGTTATCGCGCGAGAACTGCAGACAGGTAATTCCTTTGGTATGCGCTTTTTCGAACTTGCGCAGGCATTGGCCAGTAATAATGCGCCATACTTTTATCTGGCCATCCTGAGCACCGGATGCAACCATCTCGGAGTCACGCGAGAAAGTTAATGCCAGCACAGCTTGCTCCATCATCATGAATTGGTCCTGCGCCTGGTATTTTAAATCTTTACGCACTTTGCCAGTGGTAAAGTTCCAAACCTCTAGGAAGCCATCTACGCTACCTGTTATCAGATACTGTCCATCTGGGGAGAACTGTGCACACTCCACATGCGACTTTTCGCCGAACTTGATTTGACGGAACAGCTGTGTGGGATACATTTCCTCCTCTTGATCTTTCATGGCAGCCTTACCGCGGAACAAATCGATGGTAGTGCCAGGTGGAAGGAGACCTTGATGCTGTTGCCATTTAAGCGCCTGGCCAAGCAGCGCCAAGAGCCTTGACGAGGGTACCACGTGCACTTCACCGCTCAACTCCTGGGCAATAGCCGTGCGGCGCTTTTCCTTGCTGCTGCCCTCCGCATAGGCTTCGCGGGGATCAAAATACGCACGCTGCAACATGTTTTCTGAGGAATAACGCAGCCTTAATAGCATTCCTCACTAGATAGTGTCGATACTCACCTAGATGTATATAGCGCTCGGGCTCGTGCTGCTTCAGCATGCTCATCGGATCCGTTTGGCGGAGCAGAGAACGGGCGGCGCCCAATTCTCGCAGCTCTATTAACTCTAAGACTATTTGTTCATAAAGATTGAGCAGTTTCTTGTCAGGTAGCTTCAACGATTGCGTTACTTTGAGCACTGTGTCCCAGTGTCCATTGGATATGTCCTGCACAAAACCATCAACGCTGTCTACTGTATTGAGCGAGACGCCAGTTTCCTCCTGTAATTCAGCAAACAATTAATAAAGTTTAAAATGTGAGAGACTTAAATCTTACCTGTAAGGTTTGTAGCGTTTTAAGTAGGTTGGATTCTTTCAGATATTGCTGGATGAGACGTATAACGCTGCGAAAGATATAATTAGAATTGAGATAGAATGGACGACTTATCGTACTTACTCAGCGGATTCAATTTCTATAGACATGGTTTTTGCAACCGTAAATTAACTTATTTATTATATTTTATTTGTTTTTATTTTCTGTTAAAAAACGCGTCTTTTTTGTAGCGCTATCGACTAGTTCGGAACAAGTTCTTTTAATGCATTCATCGCACATTTGGTTCGTTTGTTCAGGTTCGCGAACCGAATTTTGTACAGTTTGTTTACCTGTTATTAACAGGTATTGGCATTCGGTGCGAAAAAAATGCTGTTTCTGCAAATATTTTCAAAAATATTGTCATAAAACCCTGGAGTTGGAACTTATCAGTTTCTAAATGCAAAACAATTAATAAAAGAGCCATATTAGTTGCTTTTGATTAATTTTTGTATCGATATAATGCGCTTACATTCGATAGCTGGCCAGTGAGCCGCTAACAGCTGATTAGTCTTCTTCTACCTAATCGCATTGGATCTCTTTGCATAACATCCCAACGCTTAAATTGCTAGCGAATAAAATCAATTAAAATGTCAAAAGCAGCGGGTAAACTAAAATCACTCAAAAAGACAGTAGAGCGGATAACTCATTCAACCAAACTTAAAACAAATATACCGGCCGGCATGGCTGCAGCGGGCCCGCCATTGGGTCCCATGTTGGGTCAGGTGGGCATCAAAATTGTTCTGTGTTAAGCATATGTTTAATGTATTTAATTTTCCAGCGTGCCATTAATATAGCCGCCTTTTGCAAGGACTTTAACGCAAAAACGGCGGAAATGAAGGAGGGCGTGCCACTGCCATGTCGGATCTCAATGAACAGCGATCGCAGCTACGATTTGGTTATACATCATCCGCCAGCGACGTTTTTCCTGAAGCAGGCAGCGGGTATCCAGCGGGGCACAATGACACCTGGTCGCGAGGTTGCCGGCATGATTACGCTAAAGCATTTGTACGAAATTGCGGCAATCAAAATTCAAGATCCACCCAACGCTCTGCTTACCATGCAGGTTAGTAAAGGCTCTGAATAATCAAGACTTTTTTAACAATTTACATTCGATTTAAAGCAAATGTGTGAAATGCTCATTGGAATTGCACGGACTTGTGGCATCAAAGTAGTTCGTGATCTGGACCACACGGAATATGCCCAATTTCTGGAGGAGCGCAAAGTTATTGTAGAGGATCAGCGACGCGAGCTGCTGGAAAAACGAGAGGCTAAGATGTTGCGAACGGGCTAGATATACTACATGAGAACATTTTTTAATCGTTAATATACATTTATAACTAAGATATCTATTCTATACTAATGCGCTTGCGATCCTTTGCAGCGTTCTTTTTGCGCCGTTTCTCCAGATGTTTGTTTAGTTTACCAGTATCTTTCAAATGCTCGAATTGAGCAACTAGCTCCTTGGCTCGCCTTTCCTCTGCAATATAAATTGTAATTAGTTCCAGTTAATATTTAATCATTAACAAATTACTCTTTGTAACGTAGTGTGGCTGGCGTCCTTCTTCGTGCGCCTTTTGTATATCTTTACGTTCCTTCTTTAGTATGTTTTGCTTGATGTGCCACCTTCGGTCCTCCACATTCTTGTTAATAAGCCTTTGCATAGTGTGTTTGATTTTCTGCTTTTCCTCGCCATCCTTCACATTGTCCAGGTGTTTCTTCAGCTGACCCACTTCTTTTTCCCTTATTTTTGTTATAAATTTGTAGTTTTGCTTGAAAGTATCAACATTATAGGTGCCTGATTTTTCATCGAAACGTGGATCCCGCAGCACAGCCTCTTTCTTACGTTCCACACGTAGTTCTGCGCCTAAAAAGGGCACCTGTCGCTTTGAACTGATTTCACGGGGTCTATTCTTATTCAGGCGTTTAAGCTCCAATTTTGTTTTTGGCTGCTTTTCTCTGGCCCTTTTACCGCCTAGAACCGCCTCTTTGTAGACCTTTGCACCTAACTCTTCCTTGAGCTGCATTATTTCTTCAAAAGTCAAATTTTTAAGATCATCGCGAATTGCGCTCTGTCGAGGAACATATATTTAGAATTACATGTACTGAGCAAAAGCCAACAATGAAATTACCTGCGTCTCATCTTCGCTGGACGCACTGTGGTCTGACGCAGCCGAGGACTCGTTTGAAGACGCCATTATCGACTGTTTATCCTGGTAAAATTGCAATTTTAAATAAATTTCACGTGTTCTGTTGTTATTACGCTTGTGTAGATGAGTTTTTGGCTATATCGATAGGCGATTACTAATTCAAGAACACTATCGCTGTAAAAAACGATTTTGTTTTCCTACAACTTTAATTTTAAGATCTGGCAACGCGACAAAGTATGTTTTCCAATTGGATGGCGCGCAAATATATTTTTTGGAAAGTAATTAATGAAATGATTTATGGATATTAAGAAAACTAAAATCAAAAACGTCTTGCAACAGTTGGTCGCATGTTGTTCTTTCATTACCCAGTTTACTCACTTTACGTGCGCTAAAAACATTGACCTAACTCTCGTCACAAAAACGTACACATCCTCAGGGGGTGTTTTAATGATAACTATAAGTTAGTTTTCTAGTCAACAGTTTTGATGGCCAAGGCTTGAGGTTTTTACTCTCGTGCTGTGTTTGCATTGCATTCGTAGTCAGCCAAAGGTGGGTTGGGTCCGTCATCGTCCAACTAAAACTCAGCCAGAATTAACGCATTTAACGGTCATGTGACTTTTAGGCACTGTGGCAGGAGTAAAAGGCAATTTTATTTGTAAAGTCATCCACATGGCCGTACCTTAGTATGAGGTGGCCCAAAAGGGATCATAGCTAACTGTGGGTTTTCAAGAGTGCCTTTAGAATACATGTATTTGATCAAGAAAGGTTAAAAAATGTATATTTGTATAAACATAAACTTTTTAGAATAATAATAATAATAAAAGAGTTCGCTTTCGGTAATTCAATGATGATAATCAAACCACTGATACTATGCACACTACGTAGAAGTATTCGGTTGGAGACAGCCGACAGGGCGAACAACGTCCATTCACCAATTACTCGCGTTTATGTATCGCGCCATTCGCTGCGTTGTCCTTAATTTCTTAAAAAGCGTTTAAACATCTAATGAAAGCATTTGGCTGGCGATTCTTACTGTCAGTCAATTTAGTTGCGTTTGGTGCTTCGCTGCGTGCGGTTCGATTAGAAGTTGAGCGGCTCCTTTGGCCTTGTTGGTAGCTGCAAGCAACGATTTCATAGTTGGCAGTGACTTGGGAACTATGGTGATGATGTGATCATGGCCAAAATTATATCCACGATTAAGGCCATTCTCACGCGCATCATATTCAGTGCCCACAGTCTGCTGGCCATCTGGCAGGTGACCACGTTTAAGAAGGATATCATTTACTGGACGCTATGTGGGCCACTTCTGCTGCTGCTGCTCGAGGGCATCTTTACCATTATGATCAAGAAGACGCAGGAATGGCGCTGGTAAGTTGCAGATATTGCTTAGCCCAGATTCGCACTTATATATAGTTGGAGCCAATGTAAACAAAAATCGGCTGGTGTTGACGTCATGTTCGGGGCTTTGATTTTCAATTAAAAGTGAAATCATGTGTTTAATGTGTGTGCCCGTGCACACACCATGTAACCAAACCACCCCCAAGACAAACTCCCTGTGACCACAAAGACCACTCCTCCAGGCGCCTACCCACGCGTCGTTGTACTAAAAACTTTAATGGAATTTCACTTTGGGGGCCAGTTGTTGGTTTGTGTCTTTTGGCTGGTTGTTTACCTTTTGGCGCGGGGCGCATCACTTTGACTTGTTGTTTGTTTTGGACATTTGCTAGTGTGCCATGTCTTCACTCACCCCAATTGTCTCCATGCAGGTTCTGCCCCTCGGTGTTTCTCTACCTGAGCAGCATTGTGCCGGCCATTTGGCTGCTCGAACTGGACAAGATTGAGCGGCGCCTGCAACTGATGAATGCCTCATTGACCAATGCAAATGCGAGCAATGCCAATGACAGCAGTCTCGCCAGCACCACCACCACCGCCGCCTCCACAAACAGCAGCGCCATGGTGCCAGTGGCGGATCTGCTGGATGATGCGGGCATCACTCTGCCGGTGATTAGTCCAGATACGTGGACCACGCTCATCGAACAGTTTCTCATGCTAATCCTGATTGTGGGCCGCTGGCTGCTGCCCAAAGGAGATTTAACACGCGATCAGCTCAGCCAGCTGCTGCTTGTCTATATTGGCACAGCGGCGGATATCATCGAGTTCTTTGATTCGTACAAGGACGATTCGATAGCACGTATTGCTTTTTTGGTCTTCCTCACTTTGGGCATCTGGTCCTGGAGTCTGATGCAGTTTACGATTGTGCTGTCGGCGACGCGAGGAAGACGGCCGCGAGGCAGTGGCTCCCATCAAAAAGAGGAGTGAGTGAAATAAAACGCGAATATCCGAAATTCAATATAATTGCATTTCTTGCAGACACACGGACTGCTGCCAGAACTGCTGCTGTGGCATTGATGTCTGGGGTATGGTTATAAACACCTGAGTAAATATCCGAATATAAAGATATATATTTATGGAATACATTTATAGGCATAGTGCTGAACGTAATTCTGCAGGATGCGCCGTTTCTCACCTTTCGCTTATTGATTATATTTCAATACAAGATCATCAACTATATGAACGTGTTTTTCACCTGTGAGTCATTCAAATAAATCACATTCAATTAAGATGTTTCACAATTATTTTGCTGCAGGCAAGAACTCCTTGGTCATTATACTTCAATTATATCGGCTTTATGTGGTCAATGCTGAGTTCTGGAAGAATCGACGTGAGAGTCGCATGGCCAAATCTCGTCAGTATCAATCGCGTCGGCGAGTCCACGACTCGGACCAGAACAGTATCTATATGATATCCAACGAACGTGGCGGCGATGTTAAAAAGAAGATAAAGAAGTGAGTAATCGAAGTCAATTGTGATTCCGCTATAAACTGAGCTCCCTTTCCTCTCCCTGAACCCAGAGCCAAGGATAGAGATTTTGTTGAGCAGGAAGCCAGTTACAGCAAAAAGAAGAGGGACAAAAAGGACAAGTAAGTCAACACATCATTAACTAAGTACTGGTCATAGCTAGTCATTACTTATATCAGGAAAAAACGCAAACGAAAGGATACGGGCTACTCCACTGCCAGCTCACAGAACCTGTACTCCACCAAGGCTAGCAGTAACAAGGACAAGAAGATCAAGAAATCAAAGCGCAACTGCAGCAGTTCACCCAGCGACTGCGATCCGATTGGTGCCAAGAAACAGAAACGCACAAAAAATGCCGAAAAGGCTGACAAAAAGTAAGTCATGACCAAACGTAACCGAAAATATGCTCAAATGAAAAAATCTCTTAGAAAATCACGAAAAATCGAGGCTGTCATAGAGGAGTCAAGCAGTTCCAGCAGCAGTAGCTCGGATTCCAGCAACTCCACTTTGCCCAGCTATGAGGTTATCGATGAGAAAAAGTCGCGACGGCGCAAACATGGCCACAGCACCGACTCCAGCTCTAGCTCCAGTAGCTCGGACTCGTCCTCATCGTCGTCGTGAGCTGGGTAAAGAAATTTTTGGACTAACGCAACGTTAGCGCAACAATCAATTTTGTGACAGCCAAAAACACAGTTGGCTGCGACGCTGGTCAAAGATGAACCTCTTTTGGCCAAATGTCGTTTTTTTGTATGACCCACAGCGAGGTCAAATAATTTGTCAACAACATATATTTTCATATGTTTGCATGATATGCTAAGAACTCAACCAGATTTAAATAAATAAAATGGCGCCAACATTTTAAGACAAGTTGGTAGCCCCGCTAAACAAAAACAATGACCGCTCTCTTGGCTTTTTATTATATTCACTCTCTTCGTCCGCGCTCAGAGCAATGAAAAGCTTGAACCTAGCAACTGCGGCAGCAGCTGCCAGAGACTACAGCGTAAAACTGTTGACAATCGAAGATAAACGAAAATGTGTGTAAATGAGCGAGTGTGTGTTTGAGTGTGCGCGCGTATATGTACATAATATATCTGTGAACAAAGATTTGTATGTGGTTTGTGTAATAATAAATAGTTGCTGTTGAGCGTTCGTGCGGTGTGGACGCGTGTTGTCGGTTTCGCTACTGAAAAAGCTTTTGCTGTTTGTCAAGTTTAAGTCTAGTGTGAGTGTGAGTGTGGGCTATTGTTGTACCCATTACATAGTATACAGTATACATAATATGCTAGTTTTGTAAAGTATGCTGATGCAAAAATCGTATTAGAATCTTACGTGCTCTCTCGATTTCCCTTCCTCCCCCACAGGGCAAAATAATAACAACAACAAATATAGCGTCGCGTGTTTTTTGTTGCTTGTTGCTATCGTATCACAACAAATAGACAAATAGCTAAGCAAATTTGATTTAATTGGATTTAACAGTTGTCAAATCGATAAATTAACAATGTAGTTTTATAAATTTGTTAAACAATCAACAGCTGAAAATTGTTGGGGTAAACGGTGCTTGAACCACTATCAAATGTAATTTATAATGTGTACATACACAAAAGTATTTACAATGACAATGATACCCTGTAAGTCTAATATCCGTTCAGAAAGATTTGCGTGTTCTACGCAATTGCTTCGCACTGTGGCTGAAAATAGGCGTAAAGTAGACTTATCCAGCTGTTCGGTGGCAAACTACTATCGTTTACAAAAAAATATGTTTCTACTATACAAATAACACAACAACAATACACCCAGTGCCAGACCGATGTTTATTCAATTTCTTTGCCTCTGCTTGGAGCTTTGTTCACGCTCGTCACGCGTGCTGAAGGTGAAGGCGAATTCCGCAACCACCGTCAACTCCACCCACGCCCACTAAAGCCGAAAACCAGCCCCAAATATAAACAGCAACTTGAAGCTAATTATGGCATTTAACAACACACGTGTTGTGACTCTCTTAACTTTATGCCGGTTGAAGTGGGCCATTTTATAACATATCAAATTGAAATGCTTTCTGGTTTTTCATTACTGTCAACTGTTAGATTAGTGAACAAAATATTTCTTTCTATAACCTCAATCCATTGAAAATAGGTAAAAAGAATCTAATAGTTTTGTGAAAATATATGGAACAGCCCCATATACATATATTGTTGATCGCGGCGGCGAACTGAGTCGATTTAGTCATGTCCGTCAATCCGTCTGCATGAGCTCGGCGATCTTGGAAACTACAAAAGCTAGACGGCCTGAACTTCTCAACAATATTTTTTAATTTTTTCGATATCTTGCCCCGTTTCATTAATAATAATGGAAATCGACTTGAAGATGTATGTAATTCAAGTAATAAAGACTTGTATGTATGTATTAATGAATGCAAGTGGGTTAAGATCTATGTAACGACAGCTGGCAGCTGGGTTGAGGGTATCTCCTTGTCCGTCGCTCCCAAGTCGGGCATTCTGATTTGTTTTGTATGCAATTGCTTAGGCTGCTGATTTGGGAACTAGCTAGTCCCAATTACTTGCTACATATAATATGATATCAGACCAGTTAACCGATTAAGTCATGCCACCCAACACATGACTAAGCTTCATTAACAATTCGGACAGGGTTCTTTTGTGGCCCAAGGCACTGTGTGGGCATTGATTCTGTTCCTCATGGCAGCAATCAAAAAAAAAGAAAAGAAAAAAAAATAAGAATTATAATACGCTTTATAATGTGGCCTGATGTTGCTCATTGACTGTTAAACATATGTTTATGCCGATATATGTATACATACATAAATACACACTTATGTATGTATGCATTTATAAATATCATTGCTGGCAGGTTTAGCATAACTTGTTTAGCTTTCTTGCTAGACAGCCTCTATGTGAAAATTAAAAAAAAGAATTCAAATATAAATTTAAATTAAATATAAATAAACAAATTTATTTATTTCACGGCTTCTGTTTTGAAATGTATACCAAGAAATATAAATCATTTGCTGAACTCTTTTTATATTATTGTTATTTGTGATAAAGTTAATAAATCATCACTTGTATGTTGACCGTGTTTCCTATGATCGCGATCACATTGCTATTCCATTCATTCCGGATTTTTTTTTCCATTGTTACATTTTTCCTTCTTTTCGAATATATTTTCTTTTTTTTTTTGCTTTAATTTTCTTGCTGACTCTTGTTTATTTATATGTCTGTAGATCATAGGATTACTACATACATAAACACAATTTCTTATTTGAAATTTAAATAGGCCACAATAGACACAATTCAGCCCTTTCCCTTATCTTATCGATAATAAACAGACAGATAATTTATTTGATTATCGAACTTTTGTTATGTTCATCCACTTCAACCTGCTACTCAAATAAACTACTTTGATTTGTATACCCTGAACCCATTGGGTAAAAGGGTATATTGGTTTTGTGCAAATGTATGGGCAGGCAAAAGGTGCATTTCCGACCCCATAAGCTAAATATATTCTTAATCAGGACGACGATCCATGTCCGTCTGTCTTTCCGTCTGTATGAATGCAGCGATGTCGTAAACCACAAAAGCTAGAGACTTAAACTTTTTGACTATATATTGTCCTAATCCATACGCAGTGCAAGCTTATCATTATTTTTTGATATGTTGCCCCGTTTCATTAATATTGATTTCAAGACTTGGTTTATCGAAGACTATTAAATGCGACGTGCGTTTGCGTGTGTGCATGTGTGAAATTGTGTGTGTATGTATGAATGCAAATAAGTTGAAATGTTTGTAAAGACAGATCGCAGGATTCAGGGTATCTTAGAGTCGGGCGCTGCCGACTAAAGCCTTCTGGGTTGTTTACTTTACTTTTCTTAATTCACTTGTTTACTTATTTTAAAGGTCATATTTATTTATTTACCATTTTCATATATATGTTACTACCTTGAGTTCGACCTATTTAAACCAAAGAAATCTCCAAAACTGAAAACATTTTGTTTAATGCTATTTTTTCTCTCAAGTTTAAGTTCACAGTTGTTCGGTAATTATGACATAATGCATTAACAACCACTTAATACAAAGTTTATATTCAGCGCTCGCCGCTCAGTGCAGCCTGAAGGTTAGATCTAAAGGATGTCTATCGTGTAGTACGTAGACTATCATCTCGGTGGTTGATGGCCATATGGTTTAAGGGCTCAGAAAGCTTTTGCAAGTGCTTAGCTTCTGCCAGTTCTGTGGAGACTCACATTGTTGAATGCCGTATATCCACACTGGTTTAAGGAGTGCGGACAGAACTCCTGTATATAAGGACTTTGCAAACCGTAATTTAGATCAACTTGCCATGAGACAATTTAACGAATTGCGTACAGTTATCGATGTATATGACAGTTAAGTACTTA
Organism: Drosophila nigromelanica; assembly: GCA_004149465.1. Classification (NCBI taxonomy): domain Eukaryota; kingdom Metazoa; phylum Arthropoda; class Insecta; order Diptera; family Drosophilidae; genus Drosophila; species Drosophila nigromelanica. Next base: position 27,533 of record SCDS01000448.1, read on the forward strand.
CAAATTACCATCAATGTTAATTACGTGAATGAAAACAAAACATGATTTTTTTTATATTTTTATGAACCATTGTTACAGTCTATTGACTTATCAACTATCTGCTGTCAGTCGGCCACCAGTTATATTGGCTGTTATTGGTTGTTGTTAATGTTATTGTATATTCCTATCATAACGAACGCTATTAAAAACAAACACTGTCTCACAAAAATAGTTACAGTGAAAGTAAGAGAGAGAAGAGCTCTGAAAAATATATCCAAGATTTTGAGTTTTTAGCAAGAGACTTTTTCGGTCGTTACTCAACTGCTAATAACTCTCAATAATCAAAAGTTCAAAACTTTGTGATTCAGTGTAATTTTAAGAGCCCAACCATTTTATACATTTCATATATTTGAATCAGATGGCGATCGTAATTATAGTTAATCTTAGCGTTCGAATAAACTGTATTATGTCATTGATATAGTAAATTTCTATGGCGCTTAGATTCTAATTCGATGTTGTTTCCGTCTGCACACTTGACGCCTGTCGTTGTGTGGGCGTCAATAACCGAGTCTGGCTGAGTGCCCGGCAGGTGAACTTGTTGGCCAGTCTAGCATGCAATCTCACATAAACACACATATGTACATATAATTTGTAGCGCACGTGGCGGCCACATGCGACATTTAAATTACCCTGTTAAGTGTTGCGTTTGTTCATCAATTGGCAGCTAATAAATGTTGGCTCGCTTAGTTGCTTGTTGGCCAACGAATCAACTTATGCACGAGTTTCATTAAAAACAATCAGTTAACATACAAAAATAAAAATAAATAACCTCAAAATAGCCGGAGACAGTGCATTCATTGTTTTGTATAAAAGTGCAGTTGCCTAGTGGCCTTATTACGCCGTATTTTCTGATAAAAGATAAAGCAACAACAAAAAAATATGCAAGTGCAACAGCGACTGACTCTTGATAAAGCAACGGCAGACGCCTCGCAACGTCGCGTAGATCGACTGCAGTCCAAAGTTCACATGGCGTATGAGTAATGTAAATGTAGTATACGTCTCGTGTCCTACACCACTGAGCAGAGACAATAAGTTTGACAGGTGCAGCTAGCCTGCTCAAAGTAGCAACCCAGAATCACCCCAATCCACCTTTTCGCTTTTATGTCAACCGAAAAATTAAGATTGCTGTAAATTTAAATAATTTATATATATATAAAAAATGTCGTATACAATTATAAGCATTCACACCAAGCTGCGGCCGTTGATACTCTCTGACCCGTTCTACTTATTTAAAAAGTTTTCTATACAATTTATGACTATAAAAAATGACATATCACTTTGGGTACTGATCTTATTCCAGGTTACTTATATTATATAGATTTCAAGTCCAAGCATTGATACCACTATTTTTGTCAGTCATTTTATTTTTATAGGGTATTCACAAGAAAGTGCACAATCTTTAAAAGTTACACAGTTAGATTGGCGATTCTCAACGATTGGCTTTGAATATTTGTGCTTATCATGAGCCCAAGCGTCGCCACTGACTCCATAAGTTAATAATGTTTTCACATTTATCAGTGTGCTTATCGCACACAAGCATAAAAAAAAGCCATCCACTTGAGCTAACTGATAATTGTGTAAATATCGTTTCAAGTGGGTAAGAATACCTTATTGTCAAAGTTCAGAGACCCCAAATTAGATAATAGAAATTCGTTGCCCTTTTTTTAATAATAATATAATTTACTTTAACCAATCAACTTAAACAGACGCAAAACCAAGCAATTAATTAAGAAAGTGGAAAAATTGATGCCGAGAGCCACCTGTTCTTGTGGGTTATTCGCAGCGCCCTTATCAGCCACTGTCATTTCATACAAATTAAAATAACGTAGAAAATAGATTAGAAACGTTGACTATAATATACCCTATACACTAAAGTACAAAAATTCTTATTGTAACAATTATAATATATAAATTGTATAATATATTGTATAATAAACATGTATGCTTTTGTTTATGCGTGGATATAACAATGCACCTCCACCCATTGTAATAATGGAAATTCAATATCATGAGTGCTTGAATAATAGATGGATATTTACAATTTATTGAAATATTAAAACATATTATTTGAAATATATTTAATTATTCGTAATACTAAGATTTATTTTTAGTTTTTATTTTTCTAATTTATCTACTGGGGACTTTCCACTGTAAATATATTTATATATATAGAATGGAATATTCTCATTCAATTCAATTGATTCTATTTACAATGGAAAGGCCCCAGTAGATAAATAAAAAAAATATTAAAAATAAATCTTAGCATTACGAATAATTAAATATATTTCAATTAATAAACCTTATTGGATTAGTTAAAAAAATGGTCTGTCATAGATACAATCAATGCCTTATCTATCTGGCTACAGGGTATATACGAGTTAATAAGCAAATGGCTGCGAAAAGTCAGTTCCCAATCAGGCGCAACAAACATTTAGTCATAAGAGACTCCAAACAACCGCGTACAGCGATAAGAAACCTTTTTTCTTTGATTGTCTATATAAAAGACAAGAGTAAACGTGCGGAAGTCGTACTAAGAGAAAAATTATTATAATACAAAAAATAAAAACAACTCATTGAAAGTATTATTGTCAACGTTTTCTAGATTGATTACTCTATTTGAATCTATTATTTAGGAATTCGAGCAAACTTTTAAATTAGCCTTAACAACGCTTGTACTTGATTCATTGTACCTTTGTTGAGTGTTTGGGTAGTTACCTGCAGTTGTATTCAATTGAACGCAGTAGAATGCAATTGACTTTGCCTGTTGACGCACTGCAGCAGACACTCAAAGCGAGCAAAGTGCTCAGTGCTTGAAATCGATACTCGTATTGAACAGTTTGTCGAGTGTGTTTGTGGACGCAAGCACTCATCCACTGAGCCACGCGCGATTGTGGTGCGCATTAGCCGCTGCCACGACTTTAGCCGCAGTTGGGCCTCGGTCGCCTGAAAATGCCGGGCGCAGTTTAACTTTGATTTGCATTGTGCGCGGTTCACCCGAGTGCCCAGCAGACACCAGTGTGTAAGTCGAGCTCCCACACGAGTGTAGCTCACACATGGGTGGGCGGCTACTGCGCTTCTAAGCAATCATTGTCAGTACTTAGTTGATGCGACATCAACTCAATGATGCCTTTTGTAATTATATTTCGCATGCAATGCCACTCGAGCTTTGTTAAAACGTACAGTCATTGGAGCTTATTGTGGAACATCCAGCACAAAAGAAAACTAGTTACTGCTCAATCAAAGCCCATTTTGCTGGGTCTGCTGCTGATGCATGCCACAGCTGCATTGCATGCAACATGCTTTACCCTTTTAGGGCCGTGACATATAACGACCCTCAACTTGAACTTTTGCCGCTCGCTGTGGCATGTGGCGTGCGGCATAACAACGAACGTAACACATTCTTATTGTGAGGCCACTCTGACGTCTGTGGCAGGTTATCTAATGGGATTGCAGCACAGAAAACATAAATATGATTGACCAGCGGGTTGCTGTTGGTATGAGTGAGATTTCTGCACATGTAACGTTGGGCAAAAACTGGCGCATTATCGCTTAGCTGAGAATTATCTATATTCGAGTTGAAAGTGTGTCGTGAGTGTTTATGATACGGACACGCTTGATAGAGCACAATGTGTTGCCAAACAAATAATTAATAATTAAATACGTACATTTTTAATTTTTCTTTCTTAGTTATTATGATTATTATTTGTATACATTTAAATGCAGAATGTATAAAAATAATTTTAAAACGAAACTTGACGTATTTATTAAAACTTCAATATTGCTCTCACGAGAGTGATTTTCTTTTTACATCGTGCTCGTGTGTTGTTGTGCCAAACTAACAATTATTTGACATCAAGCAACTTGATTTTCACACGTCAGCTGACAGAATTTCTAATTTCTCATTAAACAAATATTTGGTGCAAATTCCACAGCGCAACAGCGAAATATACGGTGGAAAACTAGTTAACTGTTGGCAGCTCATTTTACCAGAGTTTGTGAGCTCGCATATTTCAGGCTGGGCCACAAGTTGATGCAGCGACATTGCGCCAGTGCGTATGTATTTTTAGAATTGCAAAAAGTGCTTTATTTTGAATGGGGAACAAAAACAGAAGTCAAAACTGTGCAAAAATATCACACTAAATAAATGGACAGAAATGGCATTGACATTGACATTAGTGGCATTCCCTATCTGAGTGCATATGATTAAAAGTCCATTTACAATTTATTTTCAGTTTACCGCTCTTGGCCGGCAACATGTTGAATTTGTGCTAATTGGCAGCCAGCCAGAGGCACAGGCAGAAGCAGAAACATAAGCACCAGCAACAACAACAAGAACAGCAGCAACAGCAACTATAGTTACATTTTGTTGTCTTCAATCAAGCAAACGGGAAGAGCAAAAAAAAGCGAGATCAATAATGTTTACAAGAACCGAATCCAAAGACAAAGGCACTGCAGTGGCAGTCAGCGCTGAAAAAAACGCTATTAGCAGTAACAACAGAGACCTGGAGGACACAGAAACCAATTACAGGAATAGCAACAGCGGCTTATTGCTGCACTCAATCGATGATCAGTACATGTGTGACATTGCCATGATGAGCATTGCCGAGGAAGTTGACCAACTGACAGCTGGACCCTTCCAGCCGACCAATGATCGGACGCTTGTTAATTCGATCAGCAACGAACTGGAAATCGATCGCCAAGAGGAGGAGCAGGTGATAAGCCATCTGGTACGCTCGTCCCCCGGTGGTGCGCTAATAGAACCGTTAGTATTCATTTCAATCCAACGAAAACATTTAAAATTGCTTACGTAATCGCTATTTTCTTTTCTTTTTTTTTGTATAGTGGAAACCGCAACAGCGGCAGCATGCGTGTCGTTTTTGGCATCCTGGTGCGTCTGGTGCTGCCGCTGGCCAATGGTGTCGCTCGCAGCATTAAGGGTATTCGGGATGTGCGCGTGCTGCGTGTGCTGCAGAATCTGGCCTCCAGTCGCCAAGCACTGACCAATCTGGTGGCCTTTGCCGCAAACACCATATCACTGAATCTATCTTCCGTACAGGGTAAGTCTTTGAAGTGTGTGTGCTGCAATGTCTCCAGTTACCCAATCGGCCATTGTTATTGTGTATCCATTATATTCATGTTGGAACCCACAGCTTTTTATATCAAATGCTTGTCATTATACCCACAATCTATTCCATTGACAGTTTCCAATCGTCTGGGACCTTTGCTCAATTTGCTCAAGTTGCGCAAATCCCAAGATGGCTTGGAAAGTCTGCCCGATACGCTGACCACACGTACACCGATCACGCCTGTCACGCCCACAACGCCCAGCTCACCGTTGCAGTGTCCGCCGATTTATAGTCTGCAGAGTTCAAGCGCCACCTGTTGCACACTTAATGTACTTGCCGCCCCCCCGCCGGGCACGCCCATACGCGCCGATATAGTGCTTATACATGGGCTACACGGCTCTCTGGTGAACACTTGGCGGCAGGGTCTCTGGCAGAACGAGCGCCATCCAGTGGAGTTCGACCGTCCGCCCCGTCCGCCCGTGCGTCCACCCAAGCGATCACGTCACTCCCGCAGCGCCGCCATTCACCCAGCGCCGCGGGAGAAACGCGCCAAGTTTGCCTCCTCCAAGCGCGGCTTGACCATTGATGCAACAGTCGATGGTGCTGCCGGGCAGCGGGAGCAGCCGCAACAGCCGATTGAGCCACAGTTCCTTAATGCTTCCGACAGTGATGACAACGCCGAAGAGTGAGTAGAAACTAAATATGGCCGGCGAATTAACTTATCAAAGATTCAACCGCAGTTGTGCCTATGTTTGCGGTGAGCCGGAGGATATACAAATCTGCGAGGGCGTCGAGTACAGCTTTCCAGCATTCCGTCTGCGCATGCACGACAACAGCCGCCAGCTGCAGGTCGAACTGGAGTCCATGCTGAAGGCCGAAGACAGCGATAATACCTCACAGGCCTCCACGCCGCACAAGTCGGCCGGCAAAAGCAAAAACAAACCATCTGCCAATGATCCCAACTACTCCAAGTGCTGGCCGGGCGACTGGCTGCCACTGGACTGTCCGGGCGTTAGAGTGATAGCTGTCAACTATACAACTGACCCGTATCTGTGGCGTCCGCTTTGGAAGCGCAAGGAGCCGCGCTCCAGCCTGATCCAGCGATCACGCGAAATGGCCGAGCTACTAATGCAGCACGGCGTTGGCCACGGCCATCCCATCATTTACGTGGGCCATTCCAAGGGTGGCCTCTTCATCAAGCAGCTAATGGTAGACGCCTGGGAGAACGGCCGCCCAGCCATGCAGCCACTCTGGCGCTCCGCCCGTGGCTGTTTCTTCTACTCGGTGCCGCATCGCGGCTCCCACTTAGCCTCCATTAAGGCGCCGCTGTTGTCGCGCTCCGTGGAGCTGCTCGAGATAGAAAAGAGTAAGACATTTTATTATGGCAAAACTTTTATCTAAAGCATTTGTACTTGTAGATAACAAGTATTTGCTGGATCTGCATCGACGCTTTGCTGGCCTCTATCATATGGGTCACCTGAAGATCCAAGTTTTCAGTTTTGTGGAAACAGCTCTGACGCTCATGTCAGTCCTCTATCTGCGTATTGTGGGCGTGGATTCTGCCGGTAAACGAAAACTACAACTTTACGTCTAACAAACATAATATAAAAAGTCTTTCTTTTGAACATTGAACAGATCCCGGTTTCGGTGAGGTGTGCGGCATACGACTCGACCATCGCGAGATCTGCAAGCCGCGGAGTCGGGAGTGCATTTTGTACAAAGAGCTGGTGAAAATGATTAAAAAGGTGTGCTGAGCACCCGTCAATTACAATAGTTGTAGCAGTAGAACCTCAAAGAATTGGAATCAATATGTGAATAGGATTGCAACAGTAAATTGCAGGATAATTATGTGTACCTAAAATATATTGGTATGCATCGGTTTTATTGTTATGGTGCATAGAATTTTTTTTAAATCCATATTTCAGAAGACGTTTACCTTTAATGATACTTGAATTTATTGCTTTTTGAATTGTATATGTTTTTGGTTAAAAATAATAATATTTGTACGATACATCTATGTGATTGTCGCAATCAGTAATCACTGCGTTCAGCAGATAAAAATCATTTATCTTGCTTAAGCATTAAGCGTCAACGTTCGCTTTAACTGCGCCCATTTATTGCCTAGCATATAAAAAAGATAGCGTTTAAACTTTGTTCATTATTAAGATACACACACACACACACACTCAAGAATATGCGTTTAAGCATGCCATTTAGTACGTAAATTAAATCGTATATGATGTATAGATTTGCCAACGTTTGCGATTTTGTATTGTGATCATTTGTTTAGTTAGATATGATGTGATCATTTTATTAATACCATACAGGTATAGAGTATATACCATAGCCCATGGAAAGCTATATGTATAAATGTAAAAATCAAAGTATATATATATATATATATATATATATATATATATATATATATATATATATATATATATATATATATATATAAATATATATTTTATACAAACCTGTATAGTACTGGAGTAACTAAAAACAATTTACAATTAAGCAAATAATACTGTATATACTTAAATATATGTTTGTTTATTATGAATAAAAATGCTTTTTTTGTTTTGTCATCATAACTTAGTTTTAATATGTTTTTTTTTTCTTTTTCCAATAGTTAAGGTTGCTTTTCTAGCATTGTTCACCTTTTTCACGTACGTAAATCATCGTTACATTTTATTAGACTCTGTAGCCGCGCTAATTGCTGGTTGGTATGTCAAATTACTTGCACCGAAAACTTTAACACGATTCTACATATACTTTATATGTGTATATATTGTATATGCTAGCTTAGTTTCTACATACATAATACAATAATATTTCTGTAGCATATACGATGTATATAAATTACATAAAAAATACATTCGTTTTTTGTTTTATAACTTTTTATCTTTCGTTCGATTTCTGTTCAGCATTAAAGCAATTTTGCAGTAAACATTTTACAGATGGGATAACCAACTAAATATATGTATATATATGTATGTTTATAATTTAGTTTAATTTTATAATTTCCACTCTACTAATGAGGTATACAGAATGAGGACTTAAAACCCAAACTAAAATTAATGCTTAGTTGAAATAATGATTAGGATCAGCATTACCAAAGAGTTAAGAACATAATTTGCTTATGATTTAAGTGGACTCTTAGTTATTGATTGGTTTCTTGTTAGCCAAAACCTGTGCAAAAGTCGCAATACGCATTCCCATGCCATCAAATAATTAATTTCATTTTTATTGTTTTCGCGCTTAAATAATTTAAACATTTATCACATCCACTTACACAGCGATCACAATCGCAGTTATTTTTCCTTAATTTCACTTTGTTCTTTTCTTTTTTTTCACTTTTCTCTTTAATATGTATTTGTTTAGAGCTAATTTTATATATTGTATTAATTACATAAATGTTCTGCCTTGTGCTGCATAATAATTTTTTTGGTTTTATATTTAACTTTTGCTTAAAATTTTCTTTCATTCTTTTTTAGGAATTTCGAGTTCAGTTACGGAATATTTTTTGTTTGAATTCATATTTTAATGGTTATTTAAAATTTTTTTTTGTGTTTTTTGAAATTGAGTTTTTCATACATACTTATTTTTAAATTTTATTAATTTTTTGCTGGAACACCATATTTTGTATAAGCTACAATTATGCTCTATCAGTTGATTTAAATTTTGTGGCCTATTTCAATACGAACACAAATGTCCACTGTTTATGTGTGTTTGCAAAGAGTTTGGATAAGAGGATTATCAATTTGTTATATTTCTATAAAGGGGAACAGATATATTCATTTATGTACTGCTCTTTTGCATTTTATTTTTTTCAGGGTTGTTTATATGGAAAGGTACTATTGTTTGTAGTTGTTGTTTAGCTTTGTTTGGTTGGTTTTAGGTTTACGGATCGTTAAGGTTATATGTTATTGCACTTAGGTCTAAATACGTATACAGTTACAGTTCTTAAACGCATTATTTTATTATTGAATCGTACCAATATCATTTATTAAATTTTGTGTTATTCAACTTTTTTCTACTTGCTTTTTTTGAGTTTCATTTAGTTATGTAATATATTTTTTAATATTTCTATGAAAATGGAATGTCTGCGTGTGTATTTTTATGTGTATGTGTGTGTGAATTTGCGTGTACCTATGTGTTTAATAACAATTTTCGCATTTCGTTTTAAACATTGAACAACTATTCACAAAATGCGTATCATAGATGAGCCAATTTTAAATTTTACACTTAATGTTAATTACTTCTTAAATAAGCTTCAATGCTTATAGAAAAATAATATATTGTGAAGGTGTATGTGTAAGTCAGGTGTATGTAATTATGTGTGTGTGTGTGTGTGTGTGTGTGTGTGTGTGTGTGTGTGTGTGTGGCGTAGCTAGAGGTTTTTTAGTTTGTACAAACTAGGTACAGTCGGTAACTGGGATAGACTCGTACAATACGGCTGCGGTACATTTGAAATGCATGTTTGGCATTAACAAAAAATCTGTTTAATTAGAGTCGAAATGCAAAATGCGTGTTTGTTTGTGTTGTTTCGGTGCTGGAAATGAGCGCTCAACGAAATGCAAAATGAATATAATCAGGTACATTTGATATATCGGTTAAACAAAAATGAAGAAAATATACAAACAAAACACAAAATGCAGCAATTAAAAGCGATAATTAAATATATATATATATAGCTTAAATATGAATGGAAATATATATGTATAAATATTTGTAGTAAATCGGTATGAACACTTGTGACTATTGTGGTTGTGGGTGTGTGTATTTGTATATGTGTATGTGTGTGTATATATTTGATATGGGCTATTGCATTTGTTATTTTTGGCTATGAGTGTGTTTGTAATTGAATATTACAATGATTTAAATATATGAGAGAATGTATACTACAAATAATTATTATGAGCCTCAATAAATGATAGAAAACAAACAAAAACTAAACAAATATATAGCATTTGCTTAAACATAAAGTAAATATGTGTAATGCATGTATGTATATGTATATAAATATGCTGCTTATGTACTCATACTCTCGAATTTTATCATAGTTCGACTTCAGTTCTTGAAGCTAAATACATTTATAAAATGTATTTCGTATAACTTAGCATATATACTTATGTATCCTTATACTTATAGGGATCCACAGTGTTTGGAATGTTTCGAGCTGCGAATGTGTGTGTATGTGTGTGTGTGTGTGTGTTTTTGTGTAGTAGTAGCTTCATGGAATACTTTTGCTTGGCGAGGTGACGACGGCAATCCCAACTATTCAGACTTAGCCATTCGGATCGACTTGGGCACGCCGATGAAGAGCCGTGGACGCTGGCCACGCCTGTTTGGCCATTGTCGTCGTCGTTTTGTTTTTAACGCCCACAGAGTGCGTCTGTGGCCCGTTGGAAGGAACTATGGATGCATGAGGATGCTGCTGCTGCAGTGGCGGCGGCTGTTGCTGCTGATGCTGCTGCTGCTGCTGCTGGCGATCCTTTAGCTGGACAGCGGTTGGCTTTTGGTTGTTGCTGTTGCTGCTGTTGTTGTTGTTGCTGTAGTGGCTTTTACTCGGCATTTGCTTTGTCATATCGGCGGGCAACTTGAAGCCATTGGTGAGACTAACACATGCGTACTCGTGCTCCGATGTCGGCGTCAGCGTCGCCGCCGACTCCTCTTCGGCCAGCAGGCAGATGCCATCGTTGGAATTCGAATGCCGCGTAAAATTTGTATGAAATTGTTTCTTGCTGCCGTTGCTGCTGCTGCTGGTGCTGCTGCTGCTCAGGCTGCCGCTGCGTCGGCTGCCCACGTTGCCCAGGCCCGGCACCGTCGTCACCAGTGGCAGCGAGTTGGGCGGCACAGCCACCTCCAGGCAGCTGTCGCCGTTCTTCAAGGAACTCTGCTTGTGATTGGCATTCGAGCTGCCTGTAGCCTGCAGGGCCACCGCATTGGGCGGCGTATGGCGATAGGGTATGTAGAAGGCCTTTGCCTCCTGCAGCATGGCATCCTGCACGGTCTTGCGTTCCGGCGAGCCACCGCACAGTGGCAGCTGCGACAGATTGTGCACGCCTGCAATGCTCAGCTCCACCTGCGCACCTGGTCCGTTGCCATTGCCATTGGGCAATGTTCCGGCACTCGCTGTGCTCGTCTGATACTCCAGAGTGTGCTCGGGCAGCAGCTCGATGTGATAGCGCGAGCGCGGAATCAGCGTTTGCATCTCATGGCAATCCTGCTGCAGCGTGCTGCCACTGAGCCCCCCGGCACTGTCGCCGGGCATGCCCGAGGCGCTGCTCAGATTACCGAAATTGATGTCCGTGGGCGTGGTCAAGTGAGTGGGCCCCTGGGCGCGTGCTTTGAACCGACGTCTCTGGAATATGATGAACACCGCGAAGCAAAAAACGCAAGCGGCGGACAGCAAGGAGCCAATGGCGATGCCGCTGTAAACCTCATGATTCGAGTTGGTGTGCTCAATTTCCAAAATTCGGTGATCATTTAGATCAAAAAACATGGGCGCCCCGACTCCCGTCTCACCGACAACGCGCACAGCCACATAAATTTTATCCGTCTCCGAAACGTTTGGAAACTGCAATATCAGAATGGAATTTACATCAAATATAAAATATTTTTATATAGAAAGCTGGGCTATGCTATTAGCATAGATCTGATAGAATATGTCAGTAATATGTTAAATAACGAACTGTTTTTTTTTTGTCATAAAAGGATGTTTTATACATCTTAAATTATTTTGGAAAAGATCAACGAATTAATATAGCTATTACCACGAATCTTCAACCGATTTATATTAAAAGGATCTTGGCTCATACCAATATCGACGAAAATTTTGACATGTAAAGTTCCTGGATTCATAGCCCCCATATTTCGGTCTCCCATAACTTTGTCAAAAATCAACCGATTTTCATGATTGATGGCATTTTTTTAATGATTTGTCCAATTGAAATCATAGCCCCCATATTTCGATCTCCAATAGTTTTGTCCGATTTGATTTGAAGCGATTTCCATGATTGATGGCATTTTGGTCATGATTTGTCAAAGAGATTGATTATGCATATGTGCACAAATAATACCACGCTATGTCTTAGTTGTTACTATTATATTATATATTTAACTAAGGGTATTTTGTTGTTGAGTGTAAAATGAATTTGTAAGCATAAATTAAACATACCTTATAGGAGCAGGTGGTACACTCGAGCACGTTTGCCTCGTGCGTGACATTGCCCAACGTCCAGAGTATGTTGTAGTGATGGACACGTCCATTGGGATGCTGGGGCGGCTCCCACACCAGCTTGAGGCCATTGTGCTTAACCACGCGCGAGTTGCTAATGGTGCCTGGAGCTAAGGAGGGAATGAAGAAGACCATGGAAATTTGAACTGCATATAGAGTATATATAAAAAGTGCTTACGGTCCGGCAGAGTCTGAACATCCATTTCGCCATAGAAAATCTGCGGCTTGCAATTGTAGAAATGGAAATTGTAGCTCTCATTGGCGCTGAGGCCGCTGACAAGCAGCACCGAGTTAACAATGGTGCGCTCCTTGCACTTGGGCTCCTGCTTGCGCAATGGCAACTGGACGTGCATGTGGCACTCGTAGACGCAGGTGTCGTTCAGGCTATCCAGAAACTGAAAGGCGAGCATGCGCGACTCCCTGGTAATCAGGCGAAAGGTCATGTTCGACTGGTCGGAGGTGCCGTTCTCGATCTGTGTGAACGAAAAGACGTATGGAGACTTTAGAGCATGCAGTGGACGGCGCTAAGACCCTTGGGGGAAATCGATTGCCACTTGCCACTACAGTACAGTCTACTCACAATCTTCCACTGTACGTAGCGAAAGTCCTGGGCGAGATACTCGTTCTCGCTGGTTATGATTAGGACGCGCATCTTGATGCGACTAAAGTGCTGCAGCAGCAAACCCGTCACATTGGCGTCCACCACCAAGCTGAAGATGTCCTCCTCCATTTCAAGTGTCACATCGTCCACCTCGTTGTCCAGCACCTCGTGCTCGGCATTGCGCAACACCGTGGCAGCAGCTGACTGGTTGAGCGGTCGTATGATGGTCAACTGGCGGCGCACATCGTCCGCCTTCTCCTCCACGGGCGTGACGGTGCCATGCAGTGGTCCATTCAGCAGCTGGGCGGGATGCGGATGCGTGTGATTGATGGAGAACTGCAGGATGAAGAACTTCTTGTTGTCCAGCTCCGCCTGCGACCACTTTACAAAGGTGTCGTTGCCCAGATGCACCAGCCGTAGCAGCACTGTGATTAGATGCAAGGGATTCGCTGCAGAATTCGATAAGGGAGTAGCTGGGTTGTGTGCAACTTACAGCCTTGGGTGCAGCAGACGACGGCCGGACTGCGAAGTGAGCTAATCATCATTTGCAGCGGTAAACTGCTGCCCGAACGCACCTCTGCGGTGGGCAGAAGGAAGCGCGTGATCAGCGCAAACGGACGGTAGATGGGCAGTCCGGTTGAGATCACCACAAACGAGGTGTGGTTCAGTTTCATTGGCGCAAACGAGCTCCACTGATGCGGATTGCTGCGTACAATGTGCACCACGAACATGGACTGCAAAGAAAACGACACAATAAATAGATTTAAAAAAAAACAAGTAAGAAATTTGCAGTCGGGTGTAACCGACAGCGCAATAAACTCGTTCACAATGTATACATATATTTAAAACTGTGGAAGATGTATAGATTAAATCGATTTCAAGTTTTAAGTGTCTTGTGTTCAGACGAATGGACAGACAAGACGGATAATACACAAACCCAATATACTCTTTGAACTTCGTGAACGAGTATAAAAACCAAAATATGATTGATGAATCACCTCCAGAGTGCGGCTGTCAAAGGTGACGTTGATGGTGTGAAAGCTGTGCGGATAGCAGCGTATGTTCTGCAGCGGATTCGGCTGCTCCTGCTGTCCTTTAAAGCGCATCTCGCCTGTGACCGAATCCTCGCCAGCGACGTTGCGCGCAAAGCACTGATATATGCCCTCCTCCTCCGGATCGAAGGAGTGTATGTGCAGCTCGTTGCCGCTGATGTACCGTGTGTAGGAGCTGTTGAGCAGTGCCCCGTTGTGGTACCAGCTGAGACTGGGCCGCGGATTGCCCTCGGCGCGGCAGCTAAGTGTTGTCGACAGACTGATGTAGCCCAGCATCACGGGCAGCGTGCTGACTATTTTTGGCGGAATGGTCACCACCACACGAAATGTCTGTCTGTCGGTGGGGGTGGTGCACATGTAGTAGCCCTCATGCCAGGCCATGCTGGCATTTGTTATTTCCAGCGTCACGCTGTTGTTGCTCAGCTGGGAAAGAGAGTTGTTCGGATGCTGCAGCCACCACTCGATGGGCACATAGTCCTCCACGGCGTGACACTGGAGCCGCAACGTGCCACCAGTGGCCACATACAGCGTGGCATTCTGGAAGGCGGGCAGCAATTGCGAGGCAGTCGCAGCCAGCGGCCCGCTGCCATTCGGCTCGACACGCACCAGCCACACGAACTGGCGATGGCTCCTGTTGGCATACTGGTTCTGGGCCACGCATCTGTAACGGATAATGTTTCTCACACATTAATTGGCATGGACAGTGGGCACAATTACGCCAGCCACTCGGCCGGTGCGTGGTGTTAATTAATGCATTGGCCACCTTAAGAAGGGTTGCTGCGCTTTTGCTGTTGCTGTTGCAGTTGCTGTTGCTGCTGATGAGGTGATGGATTGTGGCCAAGGTGTTGATATGCAACATCAGTGCCAGCGGGCAATTATAAATTGCACCTCGGAGCAAATGAGATGCAGTTCCCAAGTAAGAGAAACTATAGCAGAAGTCTGGACTTGAAATTGGATCTTGTCGTACACAAACTACTGAACACAAGTTGCTCGTGTTAGTAATAAACGAATTTGGTTCATGTTTCAGCCTGTTCGTATGCGACTTGAATATATTAGGCACCAAACATAGTCATCCAATCATCTAATCTAATCTTCAAAATACATACTAATTATCTTCATTAAATTGTGGACAAAAAGGAAAACATGATAAAAAAAAAATCGAATAGCCACAGCTAATAAAAACCCTCCTGCTCTAGTCGAGAATGTCTGAATTAAGACGGTTGTATGTCTAACTTCGCAAGCTAAATTTTAGCTAAAATTCATGTTGAAATATTACTTTAAAAATTCCATACGGTTTGGCATCTAGATCTTCAAAATTATTAATCTTTAGTTCTTACAATATTTAGGCTATAAAACATCTAAACATATGTTTAAATTACTGATAAAAATCAAAACAAAATCTTGATAACAAATCTTTCAGCCTTCAGGAATTTGTCCGTTTGTGTTTTAAATACGAGTCGTATAGTACGTCATTCATTCAAATATAATTCGTTATAAATTTATGAGTTAATTAATTTAGCGAAAATGAGATCTGAGGAAATTTTTTACGTGAAAAATTGTTTGAGTATATAACATTCTGAATTTTTGTGGAGGTATTTTCCATCAACAGCCAACAAAACTTTAGTTTTACAACTTTTGGAAAGCGGTAAATTCCGCTGAAATTGACACCCCCACAGCTTGTAAACTACAGGATATTCAATTTAATACATGAACTATTCAAAATTATAAAAAAAAAGTTGGGCAAAAAGTTATTTTTAGGTACACAGAAACTGGAGCTTTTTACGTAATGTCCCCAACTATTTGTATTTCGAAAAGTTCATATTCATGACAAATTAAATATCAGAACTTTGGAGGTTAAATGTGCTTTCGCCCCTAGATTTTTACCTCGTGTGGGGGGTTTTTGGTTTGAGTTTTTAATTACGTTCCCAACTAAAACGGGTTACAATTGTTTGTATTTCAGCATAAGGTCAGCTAGATGTTTTTTCAGTTTCAAACTTACTTGTATTTGCCGGCCTGTTCCAGTCGCAGCTGAGGCAGTATAAGCGTGCCGTTGTTAAGGATAAATGCGCTGAAGGGATAGAGAATGTAAGTAGCAATTATTAATAAGGCTCGTATTGAAGGCAAATCCAAAAATGTCAAGCGCTATTGAAGCCACCAAGCTGACAGGCGGGACTTTGG
Source organism: Drosophila nigromelanica (assembly GCA_004149465.1). NCBI lineage: Eukaryota > Metazoa > Arthropoda > Insecta > Diptera > Drosophilidae > Drosophila > Drosophila nigromelanica. The sequence continues at coordinate 43,712 of SCDS01000448.1, forward strand.
GATACAAATACGCTCAAGGTGCAACCGCTGCGCGCTCAATGTAACAACGCTGATCTTTACTCGCCTGCTGTCATTCGCCAGGGACTCGTTGCCAAAGAACCAACTGATGTGGGCGGCGGGCACGCTCAGAAAAGGACAGCTGAGCACAAGTGGACGCTGCTCGTGGAGGGTAATGTTGGCGCTCTGCTGCTGGCCAATAATCAGACGTTTCAGCACTGCAAGCAAAGAAGGGGTTAGGGCTGTGCATTGGCAACAGGATAGCACACACACACACACGCACACACACCTGGATATTCGACGGTGATGCTGTCGGATATAACTTTCATTTCGTCCGACTCAATTAGGCAGTGATAAACACCGCTGGCGCGCTCATTGGGCGGCAGCCGCAGCGTTCCATTCTTATAGATGAAGAACTCGTGTTTGCGTATGGACAAGTGTTCAAGGGCCTCATCGTTGCGATACCAGCTGCAGTAAATAGGCGCGCCCTCTACAGATTGGGGGAGGGTCACGTTAATCAATAGCCTTACTTTTATATATATTTTTATTTTATATATATAAATACACAACTAGTTTTCTTTTGTTGTTAAAAGTTAAAAAAAATTTGTCCTAAAACCTTTTTATGAACTTTGCATTATACAATATACTAAATTATGAATAATGGAACAGAGATCATTTCTTATGTTCAAAACTGATGAGCAAAATAATTTGATTGGTATTGCGATCTTACATAAATGTATGCATATTATTCTTTCCAAATCATAATTTATATTTTATAATCGATTTGATGAAATAAAATGGGTAAGCATGGAAAATAAATTCTCAACTCTTTAAAGAATTTTTGTTAACATTGTTTATGGAACTCAAAGGGTGATTTTTAGGTTTGGAGCCAATCAACTAGTTTTTTCCATTTGACAATGTCTGGTTTTACATGAATTTTTTTACACGAATTTTTTGAGAAAGTATCTATCGTGTAAAAAGAGAATTATGTGTGTATGGGAGTGGATTGTAAACTTACCCTGATAATAGACATAAGGATATATGATGGGGTTGCAGTGCAGTAAATAGGTTGCGTGTGGGTTGGTTATGGTCAGTCTTGTGAGGGCGTGTTTCTTGATCTGTAGATACGGCTTTAATATTGTTGAGTTTTTCGGTTGTGTGGCGGCAGCAACTGCAAATAAAAACGAGAAGCATACACAATAAGAACAATGAGCACGGGTTAAACAACAAAAAATTGTCTCTGATAATCTAGTACACATTGTTCAGACAATCAACAAAGCAAAAAACCATCAAAATGTTATTTATACTCGGACATAATCTATTGCCAGTTATAAATTCACGCTTTTCACTTAGCAACGCCGTCGACTTGGCTGCCATTATTGGAATATTTTTTGGTCGCCCTCCTTTATTTTTTGTGGTCGCACACAAAGTACATTGCGAAAAAAATGCCAAATAGCAAAACACCGTGCTGGGCGGTAGCTTCGATTTTGTTGGTGCCGCTGTTGCTGTCGGTGACTTTGGCCGTGATTCTTTGGTACGTGCTGCACCCGAAGCCTTAGTGTTAATTAATTTCGCTGTTGCTTCTGCTGTTGACAACAACAACGCCTTAAAGTCGCGTCGTATTAAAGTCTCAGGCAAGTAGCACCCACCGTGCGTATACTTAATGTTGCATAATGATATACCTTTTGTGTAGCATTTGCATAGGACTTTGTGTATACTATTTACGGTATATCTATTAGCTGCAATAAGTTCTCTGGCAGTTGCATTCTGAGAATTTTCTAGTGTCGGACTTAAGTAGCTGGTGAAAAATTGTGGCAAGCAAAGCGTTGCGCTGTTCACCAATAACAAATCGCCAAACATTAGTCAAATGCGTTGAAATTTATGCTAAAAATGCAATCAACTAGCGTTCCGCTCCAACTATGGCCACCCAAGTGGCAGCCAACACACAGTGCCACAGTGCGCACTCACTTGTGGCCAACTGGGCTAACGAGGCCCGATATTATCACAATCGTAGCTGGGGAACGCGAGACAAGACCAGACGACTGACTGACTGACTCGCCAAGTTCTAAGGAAACTGTGAATTTGTTTCAGTTTTTGATAAATGTAGTGAAATAAATAAGTTAATTGCTGCACAAGTGAAATGCCGGCTGAGTTCTGATCAAAATGCGAGTGGCGACGCAACTCGCTGATATGTTGCATGTTTGTACGCAATGTGTTGCCATTTTTATTGCTGTAATTACACGCAACGCACATGCGGCAATTTGACGCATGAAAATTCCTTGGAGTTGCCAATGCCAATGGCTAAAATACCAAATGCCATGTCAGCGGCAGTGGCTGTTGCAGCAACAGCAGCGCTAAACGCGGCAACTTTACAAAACATGCAGCTAAAAAGGGGGGCGGAGGCGTGCCTTTGCATGTGCAACCAAAACGTAATCGTTATGGCATAATTGTTTCAATGGCAGGGTGGTTAATTGCGCTTTCCTAACTACTGGCCCACAATGGCCAGTTCAAAGTTCAGCACATACATATACGTATACCCTTGCAAAGGGTGTTTTAATTCTGTTAAAAATTGCATAGCTCAATGTGGGTGGAATTTTAGAGCCAGTGCACTACAAATAATATTTATAGCCTTGAACGTCTGTCAGTCAGTCTGCTTCTATGCAAGTCTTTTTGTTGCGTGTTGCAAAAATGTCAATTAGATTTGACGACTTTTTCATGTACCTGTCCTAGATTATTATTATATTTATTCTTATTAAAATTGTATATCAATATAAAATGTGGTCATAGGATAAGACAAACATCAATAAATATAGTTTTAATTTTAAAAAATATTTTCCCATACTAAAAAAAAATAAAACGGAATTTATCATAAAATATATAGCTCTTACATAATCTTTCTTTCGTTATTTTTAAATGATTTTCTTTAAAGCCTCCAAGTCTTTGGCCTGACCTATCAACATATTGTATATAGAAACTATGATTTCAATTGGTTAAAATTGGTGTTACAAAACTCTTGAAAGGGTGTTTCAAATTCGGTAATACAACGTCAACTGTTATTTTTGACTCTTGCACCCATTTTTTTTTTTTGTATTTAAATTTTTTCGTTGCCTGTCATTGCCCGCCACACCTAGCTGCCATTTATCATACCTGAAAAGGGCGGTGTCAACAGCAGCGCACCGAGAATCATTAGCAGCGGGTGGTTAATGCCAGCAATATTGAATTTAAATTGCAGCCGTTTAACTCGACTAAATTGTTGACTGCAGCATTTTTTGGCTGGAGTAGCGCTCTCCATTTCCAACAGCTTCAATCATTTATCAGAGTTATCTAGATGCTGGCTATCAGCAGAACAGCCAATTTTCATGTTACCAATTGGTGTCCATAATTCAGCAGCTTGCAACAAGATGGACAATCTCAATGATGGAACTGTCATGACATGCAGCTTTCTTTTGTCTAGCGGCACTTGCAGCACCAGCAGCCATCGCAATGGCCGATTGGCCCTACCGTTATTTGCAATCTTCAATATAATTTCAGCTCATTTATTTTATAATCTGCTCCGCATCTGGCCAAAGCCAAAGCAATGCAAAAATTCTTGCAGTCGCAGTGCAAGTCAACTCACTGGGCAGGAATGTTTCCTAGAATCGTGCCTGAATGCTGTTTGACAACAAGCACACATACACACACACACTCACACACACGCATAGTCCAGCCAGTTACTAAGTTGTAGCAAGTTGCAAGTCAATGTTGGGCGCTGTGGGGGTTTCTGTATGTGTGTGTGTGTGTGTGTGTGTGTGTGTGTGTGTGTGTAGCACAAATTTGCATAGTTGAACGCACGTCGACGGCAGCAGCGCATTCCATGCAGCAACTGTTGCTGCAGTCGATGATGAATACAACTGCAACTGCAACTGCAGCAGCAATAGCGGCAGCAGCGGCGGCAGCGGCGGTGGCGGTGGCGGCACATAAATTGCTGACTTGCTGCGCAGCGTTGCGCTTATCAAACGGCAACATCTTGTGCATAGATAAGTGAGGCCCGGCAACGGCTTTGAACGGCAACGGCAACGGCAACATTTGCTTCCCTCAATGGAATTTCACAAATTCAAATTGCCTGGCATCCTTTTAATACCCTAGCCGCAGCAGCAGGCAGCTCTCCCATCCGCAGTTCAGTTGCTGGCAGAGATTCAGAGATTCTGATGCAGGTCCAGGCTCAGCTGCGGCGTTGCTGCCACAGCTGTTGGCACACTTTTGCGGCAGCAGCGAGGCAACATTTTATGCAAAATGCAGCGCGCATGAGAGATAATTTATCGCCTAATGACGTGCTGTTCTAAGGTTGCCCCGCGTTGCTATTAAAACGCCGCATAAAAAATAACTAAAAACTTTTCAGTCGGGTATAACCGACTACGCAATACTCGTTTACAGTATTATAACAGCTGAAAACTGTCGAAAACGACTATTTTTGGTATTTTGGAGAAAGTATTTGTGGGAGATAAATAGATTTGATCGATTTCCGATGCGCTCAGCGGATGTAGCCAAAAAATTTTAACACTATTGCAGAATATATACACGAGAATATATACAATATTTCAAGTCTCTAGCTTTAATAGCGGCTAAAAATATTGCGTTCATAGCAAAGACGGACATTGTACAAACCCAATATACTCTTTACTTCGTGATCAAGAATAAAAAGTAAAACAAGAGAAAATAAAATAAAATGAAATAAAAATAAAATTAAAATGAAATTTAAATGCCGCAGGAGCAAGAGTAGCGCCTACAGCAACTAAGCTGCTTGCAACTGATATCCAACACCTTTGCCCCTCCCTCCCATCCCTCATTTCACCCAAGTGCTGCTCCAGTCTAACAGAATGGGGCATTCTTTGGCGCTGCGGCCTGTCGCTTTGGGGGCGCTCAACGAGAATTTATGAATGTGCAAATGTATACGACAATTTCGCGCATAAATGTAAGCTACTGCCTAGTTGCCCCTCATCCACCCCGCTGTACCAGAGATGCAGCAGCCGCACAGCGGAGCAGCAGCAGTGTCTGCACACCCACCGCAACTCTGTGGCAAGCTGGGCCAGGGGACGGGGCGACGGCGGCAGGCCGTTGCATCGCATGGCAATCGAAGATGCGTGTGCACATTCCATAGCATTCCACACAAGCATGTGGGAAGTTCTACGGTTGCTCTGTGAGTATCTTGTACGAGTATCTCAAGTTGCAGCCGCATCTATTGATTGCTTGCACCACACAGTTCATTGGCGTGCGCGCACCCGCTCTCTGCCAATGGCCACATTTTACAGTTGGGGATTGTGTTGCCTGCAGGGGCTTCCAATTGGAGTTGCTTTGCTGCTGCTGCCGCCTTCTGCTTGCTGCTGTGTGCAGTGTTTTTTTTTATACCCTTTCTTGCAAATTGTATGCAAAATTCGTGATCGAACTTGTAACACATTAAGCAAAACATCTGCGGTCAAATAAAGCGTTTAGATTATTAGATTAGATCAGGACAACGCGCTAGTCATATTTTTGCTTACTTACTCTTAGAATGTATTTACATTTTTTTTAAATTTTTCTTAAGGTAAGGAAAATTGAACTTATTTCCCAACTTAAAAATCTATAACACAAAAGCAACTGAATTTTTATACAGAAAGAACATTTTTAATATTATAAAACCTTATTAACATTTTTTTAATAATATTTATTATAAACATAATTCTAAATTATCTGCTTCAAATATTCTGTTATAGAATATTCTTAAGGACTGGATCACAAACTTTAAAGTGTTATTATTTTCCGCAAGGGTGTTTAAACTTCCACAGAGTATCCCATTTTTAAGTTGTTCTTATTACGGGCAACTACGTTAGTTGCTGCCGTTTATTTGGGTTAGCAGCTCAAATAGTTTTACGTGCGTTTTTCAATGCAATTTCCAAATGCCGCGAGAAATTTATGAGAAAGTCTCCAATGCACCGCCCACCCCACTGTAATTGTTGGTGTATAATGTGCCCATTGTTTGCCTTGTGCCTTTTGCCTGGCAGATCAATTGATTATGTGCGTGTGTGTGTGCTTGAGTGTGTAATTGAGTGGTTGAGAATTCTCGAAATTTGCTAGCTTCGCTGCGAACTAGTTAAAAGCGCTTATTCAACAGACACATATAACTAAGCTAACCCACCATCGAAACCCAGAGGGCACCACATATATGTGCATACATACATATATGCATAGAATGAATGGAACTGGGTTTGGGATTTCTGGCGATTGAACCACTTTAAACAATGGCGGGCATTTACTTTGCAAAAGTCAAAGATAAATTGCCTTTTAAACTACCAGCTCCGTTTGGTTAGTTGGTTTTGGCAAAAGTCCTGAGCTTTGTTTGTTTGCAACACCCCCAAAAACATACACACTCACACACACACACACACACACATGCGCAGTATTCAATTGACATATTTGTTTAACTTTTGCCGCAGCGAACAATTGGAATAAATTGTCTTTGGCAATTTGCATTGCCAGGCTATAGAATTTGGTATAGGCAAAGAAGTGTTATCTAATTTAATGCCTGAGGGCTGGATATTATGTTGTTGTAAATGTAGTTTGTTTAACTGCAATGGTGCCAGCAACTAATCCTCTGACAAAATGGATTTTCTAACGGCAGTTAAGTTCTTAACTCGGTATTAGTTGATGCAAATACCAAACGCAATATACATATTGGCATTTTCCATAAAATGTAATCGAAATTTAAGCGTTTGTTTATTATTCCTGTCAATTGGCCAGTGTGTAAACAAATATGCCCCCCGGTAATTGGGCGTTTCGCAAGTGCCGTGCAAATACCTTCCGATTGCAAATCATAACTGAACTGCACGATTGCCATAACAGCGGATAACCAAAATACAATATGCTACGCCATAAACGAATTCATTTCCGTTGAATTTTGGCAAACATTGCGCCCTCATCCCTCACACTCTCTCAATAAATCATATTGCAATATTTCCGTTCAATATTTTGCGCTGGCGACGTAAACAAACAATAACAAATTGAAATACAGAGAGTAACAGAACATGCATACACACACACACACACACACACACAGCTCTCAAGTATATAATTCAGGAAAGTTTCTGTTTTGTTTTGTTTTCGTCGGTTTTGTTGTTCTGGCCACATTGTATGCTAAATGGCATTGGTAAATTGGGGAATGTTGAAAATGCGTTTACGCGACCCGCCAGTGACTGCGACAGCGACAGCGACAACTCCTCGTGTTTGGTTGCATTTTTAAATGGGTTAAACGTAAACCGTTTACCAATGACTCAATACAACTTCCTGGAATCGAATGTTACCAGACGCAGAAGGAGAGCCCAGGGGCAGGCAATACGACATGGAAGCAAAAGCTGTCCAACAGTGGATGGAGGAAGAGGAGGGGGCCACATGCATTAAACCGAAATAAATAAATAAACCGTTGAAAAAGTGCTGAGCTCTGGCCATGGGTATGGATGGTCAATAGTCAATGGCCAAATAGCAGAAAATAACAATGTTGCCAATAGCCAACGAACCAAGCAACAGCAGCAACAACAACAACAACAGCAAACACTGGTTATACCAAGTAAAAAAGCGAACCGAAAAGAAATTATAAAAATGTTTCATTTCAAGCAGAGTAAATATTGAACGGCACACACACACACACACACACACAGCACACACGTTTACACAATGCAGGCAACTGTGAGAATGGCTACTGCTGGCCGAGCTAAAGTCGGGCCACGGTTTCAATGGCTTATGGCCACCATGGCCAACTTGGGCAGCTCCGAGTACTTGGCCCAACGGAAGCGAAGCGAATTTTCGTCAGCTACGCAGCAAATGACCAGCAACCAACAACCAGCAACCAACAAGCAGCAATCCGCAACCAACTGCACTCAGCAAATTTCTGCTAAAGGTGGGCGTACACACGTAGGTGTGTGTGGGAGGGCGTGAGCGTGGGTGTAGATCTGAGCTTGGGCTTGGGTGTAGGGTATGGGCGGCTTACAATGCACAAGTGCTGAGTAGGGACTGAGTAGTGAGAGAGTATGGACAACGTCCGGCAAGCATCAACACAATCACTAGAGCCTTAACAATGCACAGTGGAACAGATTTGTTTGTTTTAGGACAGAAACTTAACCAAAATGTAGATTGTAGATTCAATGCATCTAATCAGTTGTTTAAGTGTTCAAGTATTTGGAAAACAAAACAACGGGGATTCGAGCTCTGTCGGTGATTTTTGAAACTTGGTTTTTATATTTTATTATTATGTCCTATACTCAACTACCTGGATCTGGTACTAATATTCGAAGCACATAGCAACCGTAATAAAAGAGTTAGGTTGAAACTTATGATATAAAAATCAATTATAATAATAATGAAATAAACATTATTAAGCATTCAAAATTGATGAAAACGCATTTAAAAGGATTCATGTCCAGTAAATACTTCAGATAAGCAATCCCACTGTACACTGTGATTATTACTGAGGACGAGAGCTCTATGATTTTTTAACCATCAGCGCTTGGCATTGCCGTTGGCCGTTGGCCGATTGGGCTATTGTCCCACATCCCATCAACCAACGTTGCCGTGTTGCGAGCAAAGCTCAGTAAGCGCGCTCTCACTCCCGATTATTATGCATCATTTAGCAGGCAACATTGTTGCAGTCAATGACTAGAGCATGGGGTCTTTCGGCCCGCACTCCCCCAACGCCAGCGGCTATGCCCGGGCCTCTGTCTCTGCCTCTGCCTCTGCCTGTGCCTGGGCTGCGAATTGACGCTAGGCGAAAGAGGCAACGTCACGAACATCGAGAACGTCGAACGTGCCGCAAAATGTTTCACTGAATGCGAATTGCAAGAAAAATTATTGTTATTATGAGTTGCTAATTGAATGGAGTTGGACGGAATGTGGACACGCTGAGAGGGGGGCAGACAGGGAACGAAACGTTGCTGCTGTAGCCGTAGTCGTTGGGCGTACACTGTGACAAATGGTTGAGTGGCAATGTTGCAGTGATTGATTTGACATTAGCCAGCTGAAATTAATGTCGAATTAAAATACTTTACTTGGAGCCAACTGTGAGCTGTCAAATAATTAATTGACAGATCAATCAGACATCAATCTACGTCAAACCCTTTTCTCGCCGTGTAGTACCCCGACTAACTGTACAAATGTAAATAAATGTAAAATGTGAAAACTCCCTCTACCTTTTTTACAGTCGATAACATGATGCCGCCTCTCCTTGCCCCAACGGCCTAACTATTTTATGGTACTGCATGTAATCAGAGTTTGGCTGTGCAGCAAGCGGCTCCTTCGGGCTGCTGTGAAGCGGACTCATGATGTTACTGCCAAGTTGTCAATGTCAAACTCATACATGATTCTCGCTAAAAAGCGTACAGCAGTAACAGCAGTTCCAACAACAACATCTACAACAGCAATATCAACGGCAACTACAGCAGGAGCAGACAAAGTCAAAACGTAGCTGAGAAAATGCCATGCGCATAATTTACGAAAAAGATTCTGAAAATGTTGGACAAACAGCGTCTGCAGGTGAAATCTATTTGCATTTATCGTTGAGCTGGAAAATTGCAAACTAAACTGGCAGTTGTTGGCAATGAAGGAAATGGGTAAAATGAGCTGCCAAAGTGCGTTGCATGCAACAAGCAGCGTCAGCATTCGATAGACAAACTAAACTAAACTCTGAGCTTTAAATTTAGGGCAGCAGCAACAGCAACAGCAGCAATAGATAAATTTGTTATAAGGCATTAAGCACAATTTGGAACGTCAGGAGCAGTTTTGAATAATTAATTTGCGGGGTGCAGAGTGCAGAGTGCAGCCCCTGATGTTACTGCCACTGCCACTGTTGCCACAAAGAGTGGCAGTCAACACGTTTAATGGTTTTGCATTAACTTAAAGAGGCATTAGTGCGTAAGCATGCTGTTATCTATAACAGCAATAGGGGAAGAACACAAGAGACCACTAGCTGCCAACAGCTGGCCAGGCCCGATGAGTGACCGGACCAACCAGGCAACACCACACCACACAACCAACCAACTAACCAGACACTCAACCAGTCAAGCGACGTCACTGGATGCGTTGTACTTGTTAATTGCAGCGGAAGCACTCAATTAAAAGCGCGTGAAACGTGAAACGCCACCTGCGTGTGCAACTGTGTGTGTGTGTGTGAGTGTGTGTGATCCGGGTGTGTGTCCGTGTGTGTTTATATAGCGCCTGTCATTTAACGACTGCGACTGCAATGTGCAAATTAAGGCCACAGGAAACAAACAAATGCGGCGTAATCAAAAAGCGGTAAATAGCTGATACTGTAAATAGTTTATAGCCGATGCATAAAGTTGCAAATTGCCAGAAAGTAAGCGAAACCAAACCACATTAAACCAAAGCCAACTAGAAACCCCAACCCCAAGCCAAACTAATTCGAACAGCAACTGTTTGTCAATGTTTGAGCAGACTAATTAGATGGCAGTTGCCAACTCAAATATAAATGAGATGCATTTTCATTTGGCCATTTCGAGCATTGCTCGGGTCAACAAACTTAAATTTGCCTCAACAAATAGGCAATTGATAGCTAATGTATATTATTGTTGTTGGTAATTGTTGATTTTATTATTGTTGTTGGTAATTCAGTAGAGTGCTTAATACTACTATTAATACTTTGTAAACTTTTTCATTTACAAGCCACTAGGTATGGGAGCCTTTAGCTATAAACTGACACTATTTAGACATTTGAAAATAGAATCAGCACAGACAAAAAACAATGCCACACATTCTCTAAAGATCATAGACACAAATATTCATTTCACTTATATATGTAAATGATAAATTCAATAAAGCCAGTTTTTCTTAAGGCTATGTTTTAAAAGAAGATTGAAATTTGTGAAGGAATATTTGTTTTTATTGAATATGCATTTTTTTTTGTATTTAAATGTGAATTGTATGTTGTATTAAAATAATAATGAGGAATTGAAATGTTATGTGATCTTAATCTTAAGATGTCTTAAATTGAAATTAGCCATTAAGGTAAAAACAAAAAAACGAGCATATCTGGAGTTCATCAACCTTGACTGACGTTCCTTATAACATTTCATATAGATATCTTACTTCAGTGATATGTGCAATAAATGTCATTATCAATATGATTGATCAGCTGAAATCTTTAATACACAACTCATTGATCATTTACGGACTCATTAATCATTTGAACGCTCTTGACTTTCGGCCGGTTCACGGAAAACTGCAGGATATTGCAGCCGGAACTAACCAGTGACACCACAAGTGCAAAAAAGACAAAACGACAAAAAAAGAAAAGCGCAACCACTGAGCGATGTGGCAGGCAACGTAGGGGGCAAGGCGCGGGGCGTCGAGCGGTACGTGCAGCCGTTGCTGTTGATGGTGTTGTAGCGGCTGTCGTGACATCATAAGGCAAAATGTCAGCAGTTTTATTATCGGGCACACGCACAAATTGTCGCCTTTGTCGCTGAAGCACATAGGCTGCCCTGGCAACAGCAACAGCCACAGCTGTTGGGGTTTATACATGTATGTATATTCATTCGTACAGTGTGTCGCATAAATAATGCAGTTCATTATGTCATTTAGCGGCACGTTGCGTGCACTGTGGTCGCAGATGACGCCAAGTTTGAGTTTGAGTTTGAGTTCCATGATCTTAAGCGGATCACATGCCACGCCACGGCAAAAGCAGGTTGTTGTTGTTGTTGTTGCACTTGTTGTTGCCCTTGCTGCTGCTGCTGCTGCTGCGCACCATGCGCGGAAATGAAGTTGTCAATGAGCCACTTCCACAATTTATGAGCGATGCTGCTGCGGCTGCCGCCGCTGTGGCCACCGCCTGCCAAGATCTTAATTATGACTTGAGTAATGTGGAATAAACGATAAAGCGTGCACACGCAAATACACTGCAAGAAATGGCACGGTCAGTTAGTCCATCTGCTACATTTGTTGCCAGCTGCCATTCAGCTGGACAATCAACTTCATAAATCAAGCCCCAGTCCAAGTATGGCAATGAGAGCTTAGCTATAGGAATCAGACTTGGAATCGGAATGCCAAAATCAACGACGACAACGACTCATAAAAATGTCAAATAAAAAATGTGCAAACATTTTTGTGCATTTGCCAAATTTGCACAATTTAATTGTGGCCGAAAGAAAAAAAACTTATATTTACATATATATATCTTTTTAAAAAAAATATCCGAAAAAATTTATGATTATTTTATTGCAGTTTATGTCCATGTCTAGGTCCAAGTCCAAGTCCATATCCATGGCTTGGCATGTAACCAAAGTAAGCAATAATGTCGTTTAACTCGCGCATTTCTAGAGCAGAATAAAACGGAAAAGATTTATAGATTGTTTGTATCAAATCAATTCGCTGGAAACTCTGGCCATTTCTCGCACTCTCTCTCTCTCTCTCTCTCCATCTGGCTCTATGAGCCAAACAAAGCTCTGGCATTAACGAAATTTTCATCAGACTTTTTCATTGAGTGTGGAAATTTCATTGTAACAAATCAATTAATGGCTTACAGCGGCGAAAAGGGGGGTCGTGTGCGGGATGCACAGTTCAGTCGAAGCTCTGATTTCTGCTATTTGGCGCGTTGTTTGCTGTCGGGCAATCAGCAGTAATCAACGTGTCCGGGAGTGGGCGGAGCGGTCAGACGATTTGCTGTTAGCTGCTCCCGGCTAGCATCGAGTCCTGCCCAGACATTGCGTCGAAGGACTGAGTGAGCAAGGCAACAACGGGACGTCGGAAATGGCGGGCACGTTAGTGTCGTCGTCTCTATTGCTGGGATTTAATCGATTATACGATTTAATTGAACTAAAAACGCTTAATAAGCAATAAAAGCACATACACACATGGAGCACAACTGCGCTTCTATGCAAGCAAACAAATTAAAAGTAACACTTAAAATTACACCACGTAGACTTTGGCTAATGAAAGCATCCAAGTGAGTGGCATCCCCTAGCACCCCTTGCCGTTGCAATTGCAGAAGGGCAATAAAATTTTATTTTCCACGAAATGAAATTTTGTGAACCGTTGAAAACCACTTGCCACACAAGAACAACAACAATAACAACAAACACACATACTGCAAGTACATAATGCTTACAAGTACTACAAAATAAAAACCATTGAAAACTATTTTTATTGCGCTTGTCCAACTGAAAGATACCCTGCGAACAGCTTTTAAATAACCTTATTATTATATATACAATTTTATTTTAGGTTGACTCTATACGTCAAAAGTTTAAATTAAACTTGATCTGCATACGATGTAAATGAACCGAAATTTATATTTTCTTAAACTCTTATATCAGACTTAACAGTATGAAGGAACAAAAACAAAATAATTTAAAATTACAATGATAAAAAATAAAAACACATCTAAAAGCATATGGGATATACTATAAACCAAGTAATCCAAAACGATGTCAATCTCAGTTATAGGATCAACTTAAGTCAAATACATATAATTTTCGTATTTATTTCCAAAACAACCACAAATAAGGCGGGCGCTATATCCGCCCAAAGTTTAAATGCAATTAAACGCATTCATATATCAAATTTTAATTTTATTATGTAATTCGCTTTTCAAGTGAACTGTGTGGGTGGTTGCTGGTATGAGTGTATCTGTGTTTGTGTTTGTTTTTATGGTTTTTTGCGAGCAGCAGGCAAGTGAGGAAATTTTTATAGTGAGCATTAAGAGCTTAAAAGCGATTTGCTTGCAAATGGCAGAGTGATTATAGCCATGTTGCTCTGACAGCAAAACAGCTATTGAAAATATTCTGAATAGCCATCAGCGTTATGCTTACATATTTACTTTATATGTATGTATATATACAAGCAGATTAGCAATGAGTATGCCTTGTGTGCAAAATCAATTAAATCGCAATTTATACACTGAGCAAGCACTATGGACATTTTGGGTTAACTTCATAAATACTAATATATATTCAATAAACACAATTCCATATGGTTATTTAACACGCCAACTAATTGCGAACAAACAAAAAATCACTCATATACTTTACTATTCATTTATTTGATGCTTTTTAAAACTGTCAAGTGCACATCCATTTATTGTGAGAAATTAGCATTGCTTTTTCTTTAAATGATATTTAAATATTTTATGCCTAATGCAGAATATAACAAATATTAATAATGCCAGAAATTATAATTATTAGTTATATGGTAGATATAGGTATATTTGAATTTATTACAAACATAGAAATTGTTTCAAATCACTTTTAAGTGTCCGAGATTTAAGTTTTAGGAGAGTTTTTTGGTTGGAATTTAAGCAGGCTGCGCAGCTGTTTCTTTTTAATATTTATTAGCTCATAAATAGTACACAAAAAACGCTAAATATGAAATATTTATTGTTGTGTTAAGCAACAGCTAAAAAGCAATATATAAATACCCATAACAACACACTAAAATTAGTGAATAGTTTTAATTTATATAAATATTTTTCTTACTAATTAGTTTTAAATGAAAATTAACTTCAAGATTTTTCCAGGTAATTAAAAATTTTATTTACTTGTGTCATTGCGATCTTAGAAAAAAAACTGATTCAAATTGAGGTGATTATTAAATAATATTGACACAACATTGCGACAGCTAAGCAACTGTTTATTTAAGACACTCAATTCGTTTGTTTATATTTTTAGCTATAAAAATTTCAATTAATTATATGAATATCTCTTCGGCTGCCAGCTGATATGCCTTGAGCAAAACATGGTAAAATTATACGAAATAAAGTTCAATGAACGCGATGCGTGTGCGAGGATTTATAGACGATGACGATGACGATGGCAACTGGCGTTGAGTGCTTTAAATTTAGACAAACAAACACAGACAGGCGACAAACAAATGTTTGTGTGCCCGTTTCTTTGTGTGAGTATGCGTGCTTTCGTGTGTTTTTTTTAACATCTAACATATGCGAAAGTTGTTGTACATGGACATTGCGGCGTATGCGTAATATCCAATTTGTTCTACGGCTGATGGCAAATTGCAGCGCAAACAAACACACACACTCACACATACACACACACACACACAGTGCACATGTGGCTCAGCTTATAACAGGGCACATATTGCCCGGCTTGCAATTTGTTATTTTTGTTGTTTTAACTGGTAATGCGATAGTCGATACGACAGTTGACAACAACATGCAATAACAAATAATGCAAAAAAAATTTTTTTTCGCATTTAATAGCGTTCATTAACCGCTGGTAATTGGAATTGCAGGTACGAATACGCCTACAGCAGTCAAGTCTTGTTTAAACAAATTAATGTTAAATAACAAAAAGCAACAGAAGCATGAAAATTACATTTACGGACAGGCCGGCCCCCGACCCACTATATTTATAAGTAATATTATTAAAATTGCGTCCCATGGACATAAGTAAATAATGCAATAATACAAATAATTCAATAATAATATTGTCAACATAATGACACACGGGGCCAAAAGCCCCTTCGCAAAGGAGGAGACACATCAACAACATCAACAACAACAACAGCAGCAGCGGCTCGAAAGGTTTAATGCGCACACATAATTGAACGCGGAGAGAATGAAAGAATGTGAGAATGGATAAATGGAGTCCTGCCCTCATATATAGGCATTATTAATGCGCATGTAAAAAACCAAAAATCAATAAAACTGACTAACGATGGGGCTGATACGAGTGGGTTACATCCATACGTCTAGGTTACGGAGCAATAGATACCGATAGACGTGGAGCTGGCAGCTTGTTCCGAGGCGGAAATGGCGTGCAAAGTGAAGCGGATGTGAGTGTTTGGGAAAATGGGAGCAAAAACGCACCAGCGCATCCCCGTTGCCCCACTCCATGCTCCTCCAGTCTCCTCCCTGCTCACCACGCCACACCAGGGGCTGCAGTTGAATAACCTCTGCGTTGACGGCGCTGCCTGGTCTGGCGCTCCCTCGCTAGGATCACATACGCCCAACCGGGCACACACTCAGCGTATCGCACACCAACACATGCACACACGCACACAAGCAGACAGAGAGAAGATTATTAAGTATGAGGCCCAGTCAGGCATTGCCCATATGAGGCTTTGGCGCAGGCTACTTCATTACGGTGCGTGTTGAGTTAACACAAACACTGCAACGCCCACGAATGCCAGCGCCAGCGAAAGCGACAGCACCAACAAGCCAGCACATACAGTTAAAGGAATGGGGGCGTGGCAGTAAGTCAGTTAATATAGCAGCTAGTTGGCTGCCCGTTTGGCATATGAAAAAGCGGTAGAAAAACAGCTCGCAGCCCTACAAAATAAAACACAGCGTAAGCGCCTTTCAGGCTTTTTAGTTCAGCAACAACAACAGCTCCAATATCAACAACAACAACAACAACAAAAGCTACAGCTACAGTAGCTACAACATCATTGAGGACAACAACAAAGGCAATAAGCGGCAGCAATGAAAGCGTTGGGTAAAAAGGAGTAAAATTAACACGTGGTTTGAGGTTGACACTCGCTCGATTTGCCGCTGAGCTGCCTCGGCTTTTGTATACATATATATCTCATTATGGCCCTAAATGTGTGTAGCTGTAACTGGGTGTGCGTAGTATGTGTGTGTTACTGTGCACTGTGTGTATGTAATATTTACGCATTTTCGCCCTGTTTGTGTCGCCGTTGAGCTAATGAAAAGCGGAAATGAAACTTTTGTATTAAACAAGTCGACGTTGTTGCTGTTTTCTGTGTACATCCCCACAGTGTATATGAGGGCGTGTTTGTTTGTCTGCCTGCCTGCCTTTCAGCCAGCGTGTAGTTTACATTTTAAAAACAACGCGCACAGACATTTTCAGATTGCGTATACGCCGCGTGTGCCACACCAAATTGCCTACCACCTCCGTCCATTGTCTTTATAATGCGCTCGGATTAAATGAAGTCCTATTAAAATAAAGTAATTTCTGCCGCGGCGCCACAAAAACGATTCCGCACCTACGTAGCAAGTCGGTCGGCCCGCCTGCCTTTTTTTGTTTCCGCCCTCGGCTAGAAACTAAATTTTAAAAGGCGCTGCGCCAGTGACTGCTAAATGTTTAAAATCCGTCTTTTGGCTTAAAAAAAAATATGAGAAAAAAATAAAGAAACCCAAGAGCAACTGTGTGTTAATGTGCATACCAAAAAATCAAAAAAAAAAAGGCAACACCACCAGTAAAAAGATAGAAACGTACTTGAGAATGGGCAACGTTATGGAGGGCTGGCATAACAAAAGGGCAAGAAAAAAAATAAATATATGAAAAAACAAGAATAAAAAAAAAATCCCTTGGAATTTTTATGCAAATAACATTTCATTTAGTTAGCTGGAATATTTGCTTAAAAATGTGCAGACCGAGCAAATATTAAACGAAAACTAAATAAAAATTAATTGAATTAAGCGACCCGTCGCGCTGGATGAGCCACAGCAGCAAGGAAAAAAAGAACAACAACAAAGAGGAGAAAAACTTTTGTAATAATGTGCAGCAGAGTGAAAATGTTCGTTTGCACAAAATCTGTGCACGAATCATGAAAAATTGCAAAAGGATGTAAAAGTGTTATAAGATTTAAAAGTTATTGCTGCGATATGCAGGCCTGATATGAAAAGTAACCGAAAATGGAATGCGAATAAATTGCTTCAAATGTGTATAAATGAGTCACCCTGGACAAGCGGCTTACCTTCCTGAGCCAAATAACTGGTTGCCAGCGAAACATCTACTAAGTTTGCGTGGCCCTATCTGAAAATACGCTACCCAAATCTGAGGATACAAAACTTCCAAAACCTGACACTAAGTTACTTAAATTTCTAAATATAAACAATTTTTAGCTATACATAACTAAAATCCTGGCGAAAAATTATCATTGTTATCTATTCTTGAGAAACAATAAAAAATATATATATAAAATGTGTATAAATGTATGAAAATATATAAATAAAAATTGTGGAAAGCTTACGTCAGATTTATGGTGTAAGCTATGTTGCTTTTGAAAACTTAATCTGAAAACCACATTTCAAAAGCAGACACTAAAAAATTACTTGATTTAAAACTTTTGAATTGTGAAAGAGAGAGAGATCACATAAAAAAATATACATAAACTAAAACAAATTATGCCCACGTCATTGCAATCTCAACAGCTTGTTATCCAGTGCCACAGAACAGACTCCCATCCAAAGGTAGCAGCAACCGCATGTGTTGCATTGCTGTTGCAGCATTGCAAATGACGCCATCTTGACAGAGACAACAGCACACAACCACATAAGCAACTTACATACACAAACTGTCTACCCAGGTGGGTATATATGTATATATATATATATATAAGCAAAAGTATATTTGTATGTTTATTTGTATATGTGTAGGTTTGGGCAGACGCATTGCCAGACAAATGCGCGTCAAGTTGACTGCATGTCTCGAGGCAAGTCATTCACATTCGTCATCAGCGAGCCAGGCCAAGAGCCAGACAGCCGCAACTGCTCTCTGCAGTTGCTCTGTAGTTACAGCTGCTGCTGTTGCTGCTGCGGCTGCTGCTGCTGCCAAGGTGCCAAGCAGCAACACCCACTCGCAGCTGGAGTCGTTCACCGGCACAGCTTTTGGTAGCCAGCCTGCTAGTCAGCCAGTTCCCAGTGGCAACATCATCGCTGTTATTAATCTAACGCACTGCATACACACACACTCAACACACACACACCGAACGACACACACAAGCAGCCTACGCCCTCATTTCCAGGTGGCAGTTGTAGCTTTAAGTTACGGCTGCTGTGGCGCGTATTTTGGTAGCCACTGTGCATGTTCGTGTGTTTTGTTGGCAAATGAGTTTTTGGCCAAATGAGTCTATGGCCAATAAATCGAGAAGGGGACGCAAAAAAAACTACGTGTAACTTTGGGCGTACTTAAATTGCCGTTTAAGCATTTTTTATGAGCATAATTTATCAAAGTTACGTTAATAATTTTATAAACATGCACACAGACACACACAGACACAAATACTTTTATGTGGGCTGCTGCTGTTGTTGTTGGTGTTTCTGCTGGTGACATAAAAAAAGCAAACAAAAATTATTGCAATTTAATTTGCATAAATTGAGCCAACAGAATACACAAAAAAAATACCAGGAAAATACCAAAAAGCCAAAATAATTTCATAGCTTTCTTCTAACACTGCAGCCTGCGCTGACAACAGCAACAACAACAACAAGAATAAGGACAACAAAAAGGGTTCTCGTGGCAATTTCAGTTTTGCGCTCATTTTGTTGGCATTAAATTTTGCATACTTGCCTGAAAAGGAGTAGAAAGTGGAAAGTGGAAAGCACATCATTTGAAGCATTATGTTAAAATATGCCACTCCTTTATCCTTTTTTTATGGGACAGCTGTGTATTCGTTTGAAAGTTTTCTGAGAAATTTCATTATTAAAAATCATGTTTTGGTATGTCGACTGCAGAGCACTGATAAGCGGCAGCAAGTGGCAGCAACTGGGAGAAAAGGTTGCAAAGCCAGCATCAGCAACTGTATCATCATCATTAAGTTTCCGCATAAGCATTTAAATCAAGCTCATTACTGTCTTAACATATTTATGTTTTTAATATAAGTATACTTTGCCTTAACATTTTCATTTCTATTTTATTTTATTTTTTTTTTTTTTTTTGCATACATTTCCCACTCGTCTGCATAAATCGCAGGCGATTCTAGAAAAGTTGAGTTAAACTTTAAATTTGCGGACGGTTACCACGGCGATGTTGCTGTTAATTTACATCTTTAGGTTTGTAAATTACATTTTTGAGAGGGCTTATCCCAGTTTCAAAGCACACATATGACAATAGGGACGCTTAGAAGGTTTGAGTATGTGTAGAACTAATTACACACTCTGAGTTTGCATTGCTCAGGGCCAATTACTATGATAACAATGCCGCCTTTAATGCATTAACATACATATATGTATATGTAAAGATAAACATAAATAAGTCGAACTATGTGCACATACATAAATCGGCTTGGCACCTTTTGTGTGTCCCTGAAACACTAGCTATTGGCAATTAATCTATGTATATGCAGGCATCATCTCGACAGCATCTTAATTAAGAACATGTCAAATTTATCTCTCAATCTGCATAACAAGCATTTACTCGGTATTACTAATCCAAACACCAGACAAATTGCAAAGTGCCTTTACCCACTGCACCACCGCCAACACCAACACCACAGAGTCCGAAAGCAGTGAGTTGCACTTGGTTCGGTTCGGTCATTTGGTTGCCTTGGCAATTTCACATTAGCTTCTCACTCTGTTTACGAAAAGCTGATGAATGATGCATTTGCTTAAATGGGTACGGTTGGCACCTAAACCAAAGCCACCTATATCCCCGTACACCACAGTGGGTAAAGCAAACTTTTATGGGGCATGCTAAGCCATTGTATGCACAAAAATTGAATTGAACTGCAAACTGAAAATTTTGAACTGTGAACCATGAACTGCAATGCAACCAAGCTAAAGGGCTTACGTGGAGTTTTTGGTTGTAGTTTGCAGAGAGGGTCGTAAAGGGCCGCAAACACTTTGATTCTGATGCTAATATTCCTAACAAGGAGAGTTCATTGGCCTATAGACACACACACCCAGCAGTTAATGCATTTGCTCTCACTCTGATTCTCCACCCCCCGCTTCCTTTCTCGTATCTCTCTCCGTCCCTCACGACAAGCACGACACTTATGAGCCCATCAAAATGCAAGCATTCACCGAAACCTATCCTAATAAATTTGTGCTTGATGCGCTTTCATGATGTTACCTGCCTCGAAAGCGTCTCTCTTCTTATTCGCTCACACCCTCCCTCTCTCTCTCTCTCTCTCTCTCTCTCTCTCTCTCTCTCTCTCTCTGTCTTCCGCATTATATGCTACCCTTGCACAGGCATTATAATGAAATGCCACATACACACACACACACACTCAGCAAAAGTTTATTGCAATGCGACATTTGAGCTTCAACACTCGACGTCTGAAGTCTGCTACGTTGCGGCTGCTGCTGTTGCTATTCCTGCTGCGGTTGCTGCTATGGCCCTGCCCGCTACTGCTGCTGCTGCTGCTGCCCCTGCCGCTGGTCTGGTTACGAGACGAGCAAAGGGTTGCGAAGCTCGCATTGCATTTGGCTGAAGCCCGCAGCGCCAGCGGGTGAATAACAATGGTGCTTATGTATTATATAACATTCTATATGCGTATGTGCGTGCCTGTTTGTGTGTGTGTGTGTGTGTGGGTATTGGTGCGTGCGATCCGGAATCCTTATGAATCCTTTTGCACTGGAAATTTTTGTGTGCCTGCTGGGTCGCTTACTTTATAAACAAGCGACTAGTCGCGCAACGAGAACGAGAAAACAATCCAAAGCCCTGCCATCTGTCATAGATACTGTCAGTTTATATTGATTTTCGTTCTAAACGTTCATGGGAGACACAGCGGCAGTAGCAGCAGCAGCAGCTACCACCAACGACAATGCCGACAATTGGCAACAATGAAGTCGTCATTGTCGATCCTCTTCCGGCTCGCTCATCTGTCTGGAATTTACCTGAATATTTACGTTCGACTTGTAAATAATACAAAATGCAAATACAAATGTGGATGAGTCAAGCCAAGCCAAACCAAACCACTTTTAACGCATTAACGTCACTTTAGTTACATACACACACAGAAAAGCACTTAGGGGCTAAAAGGACAGCGATGCGACGGGTCGTATACGTATTATGGGCAGACAGCCAATGCAGCTAACAGGAACGTCAGCCTGGCAGCTCCATTTCAATGCAAACAATGGTAAATAGTGCTAAAACTTACTCCCGCAACACACACACGCACGCACACACACACACACGCACACGCACAGACAAGCACAGACAAGCACACTCACTAGTGCCCACACATTGGCATTGTCAATATTTACAACAGTCAACGATGACGCTGCCACCGACGACGTCACTCAGTGGCAACTTAAGCTAACAATAATAAAGCAACAACAACATTAACAATATCAGCAGCAACTACAACCGCAACAACAACAACATGTTGAACAACATATTGAACAAATGCATTTCAATAAGCCAACGACAACCGCTGACGCCGCCAACCGAGAGCCGACAACCAACAACAGCCGCAGAAACAACAACAACAACAACAACAACAACAATAACAACAACAGCAAAGGCAACAATCAACAGAACAGCCACAAAGCGATTGACTGAGGGAAATAGATTGAGTAGGAGTGCGAAAGAGCGAGACTGAGGTAAACCTGTGCCAGGCAGGTTCAAAGTACGTACGCCTAAAAATGGGCTGGAACCAAACGCAATGTTGGAGACTAAAACTTCAAGCTAGAAGCTGTGTGTATGCATGTGTGTGTGCAAGTGTGCGCATGAATGGCACTAAGATCGAGGTCTAGGGCCCTTCCACGTTGTATGCGTTCCGCACGCTTCAACTTCAATTGTTTGCATTAAAATTGCACTTCAACTTCGATAACTGCAGCGGCTAAAAAAGCAGTCGCAAAACTCAGGCGTCGCTAAAATAGCTCGGTAAAAATTGTTTGACAACATGAAAAGAAAACGCAAAACGAGAAAAAAACGCAAAGCATCAGCCAGCAGGCAGCAGGCAGAAGGACTTGCTCTGGCTATGCTTTTGCTTGTGGCTGATGCTAAGTAAATATGCAAATAAAAATAACAACAACACGACAAGTTGGCAGCACAACAAGTGCAACAACAACAGCATCAACTTCAAGCAGTCAAGCCAGCGTGACATGATGAGCGACTGATACGAAAAACTACGAACGGAGGAGCCCAGACTGAATTGTGATTGCGACCAACAGCACAAATGGAGTTGTATGAAGTACTCGTAAAACAAAATGTAGAGCAACAGTTGCAAAACGTCTGCTATTTTCTGAGCTACAGCTTAACAAATAAACATGTTGCATATTTATTGCGCTAAAAATATGTAACAGAAAGACAGAGAGAGAGAGAGAGAAAATGACAGGAAGCTCAGGGAGCTTATCAAAGACTATTTGCTGAGCTAGTTAGTTTACATGGAAACGCTAACTTAACATTTTTAAATTCCTCTAATGCAGATCAAAAAGATTAAAAAAGAAATAAGAAAAAGCTCAAAGAGTTTATCAAACACTAGTTGCAGAACTAGTAGTTTACATGGAAACGGTAACTTAATGCTTTAAAGTTTCATTAAATTTTATAAAATATACAGCCAGGCTAAATTTGTGCAATGCAGAAATAATCTCTAATTAATTATGACAAATAAAATCCATTAAAAAGAGAAATTCGCAATTCTAAATTTTTGAAAAAACATTTTTTTTTTTTGAAATGAGGGAACGGTACATACTTTTTCTTTCAAACAAATTTTGTTTTCAAAAATTCATATATTTTAAATGTAAAATCGACCTAAATGAAAAATCATGATCAAAATGCTTTCAAACATGAAAATCCGTTTTATTTTTGACAAAGTTATGGAAGTTTTAAATATGGGAAATTTTTGCCAATTTTGGAACGATTTTTGACAAAAAATTTGACCCCCTCAGAATCAAGTTTAATGTTGATTTTTATACTAACTATGACTAACGCAATCGATTTAAAACAAAAATTCGCAATTTTAAATTTTGAAAAAAAAAAAAAAATTTCGAAAAATCTAGATGACAAAACATGACCAAAATGCCATTAAACATGAAAATCGGTTCAGTTTTGACAAAGTTATGGAAGTTTGAAATATGGGAGCTATGGATCCGAGAGCTTTTGGTGGCTCTATCTTTTTAATTGTTGGAAATAAGTACCTTTCGTCGATTTCCGATTTGCGGTGTGTCGACATGTTAACGAATTTAGATACTTGTTCTGCGTATAGCTTAGGAGAATCTTTAGTCGAAAAGTTTAGGTCTCTATTATTATTATACACTTATTTTTACCCATCTCAATAGGTTCAGGTTTGAACTAGACTACTTTTTTCTGCCAGAGCTCTTCTCCACAAATGTTGCCTGTTACTATGTAATTTAACTTAAAATTTCATCCACATATTGTCAACTTGATCAAACGTCGATTAACATCCAGCAAGAAAATAAACATTTCGATTGTACCACAGAAAGTGATTCGACATGTTGTTGATGTTGTAAATGTTACTGAGGGCCATTTATCTTGTTCAACTTCTGACACTGGCAAACAACTGGCATCTGATTTCCAACATTGACTTTCGCTGGGAGTCAGTCCAGACTCTGGAGCTGCATAAAGCCAAAGCGGAAGCATTTCGCAAAAATCCAATGTATAAAATTTTAAGCGTTTCATAGAGCCAAAAACTTTTGGCCATGACAACTTCCCCCTGTTCCGGCGTCAAACTCTGGATACCGCAACATGCAGCATCACAAAGTCTCTGTCGTTCTCTTGCTCTTTCAATCTTTATTTTGCTATCTCCTTTACTTTTCCTTGCAGTCTGTGGCGAACTTTTGCTAACTGCTTGAAATTATGAAAGTTTTGTCCTTCCATGCATTTGGCCTGCATTGCCAAGATGTTGTTGAACAGTGTTAACGTTTTGCATTCAGTGTCCGCTGCAATGTAATCCAATCAAACTTCATTATTATAATGCCGTCAAGGCACACAATGCAAATAGGGCCAGACGGCAACGGGGCGAGACGACAGTCTCTGGTAAAAGTTAAAGAAAATATTGCGTTACACTGTGCAAATCGAATTTGTGATGCAGTTTGATGGAAAACTGCTGCAAGTGGCTTCAGCAAAAGCAACAACGTACGACAAAAGGCTTCAACAAACAAACAACAACAACAACAACAACAACAACCTGGCTTTAAACAAAGGCAAAATGAATAAAACGCTGAGGATGTGCTTATGATGACGTTGGCGGCGTGTCGACCATGGCCTACGACAACGTGATTTTCAGTAAGTTTCACAGTGCCTCAGTGTATATCTGTGTGTGCTTGTGTGTGTGTGTGTGTTGCTGGTGGTCGTCTGTCAATTGAATGTCTGCTGCGGCGACGTCATCAACAACAATGCGGCTGCAACTTTGCTGCCGTCTACGTTGCAACTCCATTAACCC
Organism: Drosophila nigromelanica; assembly: GCA_004149465.1. Taxonomy (NCBI): domain Eukaryota; kingdom Metazoa; phylum Arthropoda; class Insecta; order Diptera; family Drosophilidae; genus Drosophila; species Drosophila nigromelanica. The sequence goes on from SCDS01000448.1 coordinate 68,771, forward strand.
TAAGCAGCCGTATAAAACTTCGCTACTTCTCTCCCTCTCTCTCTCTCTTTCTCTCTCTTCGTCTTGCTCTAGCTATCTCCTTCACTCCGCTTCTTATTTCATTCGCTTGTCCTCTCTGTGCTTAGCTCTTGGTGATTTACGTTGCTTTGAAGCATGACGTCAAATTGTATCCGACACATACAACAACAACAACGACAACAGCGACCAAAAATGCTTAACAAATAAGCAAGAAACGCAGCAAAAACAATGACAGACTGTTCCATTAGCTGTGCTTGTGTGTAAAAGAGAAAGAGAGCGTTTGTGTGTGTGTGTGTGTGTGTGTGTGTGTGAGTGTGAGTGGGTGTTGCACTCAAACAGTGAACCTCGTTTCAAGCACAACGAACGCCTTTTATAGCGAGCTCCAACGCTGACAATGCGTCTTCTGAGAGAGCGCTGCTTTTTGGCAGTTCTTTAATATGGTTTCCCTGGACGGCGGTGGTATGGGGGGTGGGTGCGGAGAGCAGCGTGTAAAAGCAAAAGCTCTGGAAGGGTTTTATTGCCTTATCGAATTTTATGGCTTTATTGATGCCTGTAATGGGTGGGCGTGGCCAAGTAACGTAGTTTCCATTTAAATTGACACAGCAATCGCTTCTTGAACTGTAATACAATGTACTAGATGGATATTGGTTAAAAGAAAAAGCGAAACATTCCAAAAAGACCTTTTAAAGGAGCAAAAAATAAAAAAGAAAAAAATAAGTCCCAACAAGTTCGGAGCTGAAAGCAATAGAAGGATAGTTGGACTATATATAATATCGAAAAATAACCAAGAACCCTTTGAATCAACTAGTTGGCTAAAATATCTGAGGATATATTTTTATTTTATATATCAAGAATTTTGGGTTTGGGAATTGTAATATTACAGAAGAAATCAAAAGAAATAACACAAATGCATATAAATATACAGTGCTTTATCTAAGATGTTGTTGCTTCTAAAAAACAAAAACAAAATAAACATTTCAAATCCATATACAAATATGTTTATTTAAAGAATAAATACACAGATAAACAACCAATTAGGAAATGAAATTAAATTATTATCACACAAAAGAGACGACCACAAACACACAACAACAGGAGAATTTAAAAATAAATTAAGTATATGTATTTTAGAAAACACTTTAGCCAACGTATTTGGTGCGTAATGCAAAAGGAACAAAGGCTGGCAGTTCGCACATGCCAATGCCTTGCAGAGGTCCTGCCAGTACCAGTTCCAGTACCAGAACCAATACCAGGAGCAGGACCAGTGCCCTGCCAGACAAATGCCATTTGCATGCAAGAACAAACAATGGAACATCGTCAACAAACTGGCAACGCTCGGGCTGAAGCTTGAGCTCGACATTTTGGCAACGCAATAACATCATTTTGTTTTCGCTCAGCGCTTGCTTTTCTTTATTTTTTTTTTTTTTTGAGCCGCTTAACGGCATTTGCCTTTGTTAAGGCCTTAGTCCTGTGGGTCTGCGGCTCGGGCGGGCGAAAGGGCTGGCCACGCTTAATGAAGCAACCCTTAAAATTTGGCACGTTTCGTTGGCAGCCAACGAAAAGGAAAACGAAAATGAAATTTCACTCGGAAAGTGCAATGAACTCGGCACATTTATACAGATTATCTGCGTCATTTTTATTTGCTATTTATTTATTTTTGTGTTCGTTTTTTTTTGTTTATTATATGTTTCTGGTTTCATGCATTATCGATGCGTTGAAACGATGACCGAATAAATCACTCCAATTACCAATAAATTCTTATGAAAATATGTATTTCTAAATACCGCCGTGCTGCTGTGAGTAAACAGCAGGCGGCGATTAAATTTGCATAAGCACAAAGCAAACTTTTGCAAGCCAAATCTTGCGCAATCAGCGTGCGAGATTTCTTCCTGTCTTGGCTTAGTCGCGGACAGCGCCTGAACCTGTTTCTAATGGTGGGAACTTTCATTAACAAATTGCATAGCCAGTAAAAAGCTAAAAAGCCAACCGAAACCGGCCGGCAAATGGTGCTGCAAATTTGTTTATGCAAACGACTGGGCAATGGCTTGGAGCCCCCAAGAGAGGGGGGCTGGTCGCAATGACTCTGACTCGCAGCTACTGTGAACCGGACGCCGGCAATTTGACCGAGTTAAAATATGCGCCGCTGACGCTTATGTTAATTTTTTCGCTATACGTTACACAACAACAAAAAAAAGCCCAAAAAAAAGGAGTTGTAAAAATTCTATAAAAACGCCAAAATGCTCGTCACGTTTACCCGACGGCAGCTGCACAAAAAAATAATAAAATACAAAAAAAACGTACAAAAAGCCGGCAAAAGCTAAACAACAATTTTTTCCTCGTTGTAGCTCTGTTAATTGCAGTTGCAGGGCCAAAAATGGAAGTGGCCTAATATTGTCGAATTTACGTTGCAAACAAACCCTCAAAGCGACTGCCTGTGTGTACGAGTGTGTGTGTGTGTGTGTGTGTGTGTGTGTGTGTGTGTGTGTGTGTGT
>SCDS01000448.1:71367-97164 GCA_004149465.1 Drosophila nigromelanica
TGCAGTTCCCTCCTGTATTTTATTCATTAACATTATCTACCCTTTGTAATCTTAGAAGTTTTTTTTCGGCGTTTCCAGTTTGTCTGCGCAGTGTGTGTGTTTGTGGCTGTGTGTGCGCTGAATTCATTTCATTAAAATCAAATTAACTTGTGATAAATGTTGCGAAATATATCATAAGATATATATATATATATATATATATATATACTTGTACAGATATAGCTATATACTACACAAACACATATATGCAGTATCCATAGAGAGCGAGGGCTGCGTTGGCCTGCCAAACAATGAACGGTCTATTTGATATTTATCTGCATTTCAGTTTTGCTTTGCAAAAGACACAGGCACTACCTCCCTCCGGCCGAAACCCTTGCTGAGCAAATAAAATGCCATATCTGATTATGTAGAGCATATAAAATGAAAGGGCAGCACTGAGCCAATGTGGGTGCCGGGAGCGAGTGGCCAGTGGCAGAAGCAGTAGTAGGGTGGAAACAAAGAAAAAATGCCAAAAAAAAGAGGCGAAGAGAATACGGTAGGAGACGCCTGGCATATTAGCGGAGACATCAAGAAGTAGATAAAGTAATGGCCGGTGCACTGAAAGCAGTTTGCCATGGGTAGCGTGTCACAGATAACTCGATGAATTGTAATGTTTGCTTTTGTGATGTTTGGCAGCGTCATCAATATCAAGGACTGTGATAAATAAGGCTGATCAAATGTTAGCTAAAGTGACTTTTTCCCCAAGGCAAATGCTATCGACATTACAGTTATTATCTGTATATGTGTGTATATAGAATATGTAGAAAATAAATCGGTATCTGGTTGCCTTAGCGATCTTAATGCCCCTCAAGCTAATTCAAGAATCTTTAAGCTGCAATTTAAAAAAGCTGTCAACACTCATATCCAAGCAGTTATCAACCAACTTTTTGACAAGCTTTCTAAAACTCATCCATTCGCCTGGGCAAAAAGTTGTGCCCAAGTTCTGTTTCCTGTCACAGCTCAGCGAAATGTAATTGAAATGATTTATAAACTTTTCTAGCTAACGAAATGAACACTTGGCCACAAATACAGACACAGAGACAGACACAGATATATAGCCGGACACGCAGATAACTAAAGAAGGCATTATGCTGAAGAAGACATTACGCATACGTCGCGTTGTACGTGCGGCAAGCCCTTTGTCCCAAACAACACCCCTTGGCGCGGCCAGCTGCTTAAAATGCAATTGCCAAAATGCAAAAATGTTAAAATGCCGGCCTTTTGGCTGCTCGCTCGCACTTTAGCATATCAATTTCAATAAGAGCACACAAAAAATGTGAAAATAAACAACTTTAGGCAATGGCAATGGGAAGGCATAACTATGGCAAATAACTTGAAATGCAAAAGCATAATTACAATTTGGGAAACACTTAACGCAGATCACGAAAATTAAAGGACAGCTAGGGTCGCGTCTGGTGACTAGGGTGCAGCAGCAGCAGCCCCCCCGTGGAAAGCAGAGGACAAACCCTTCACAATTGAAAGCGACAGGCGACGCAGACAACAACGAAAAACGACAGCAATGTTGACGCTGGCGTGAAGTAAAACTGCCAGTTAAGACAGCTGAGCCCGTTCCCCAGACTCGGCCAGTGAGCTGAGGGAAGCGGAGTTGAGCTGAGCAGAGCTGAGCCTCGTGCCAAGAGCACAACTTGAATTATGTGCGTCCTGCTTGTATGCGTGTGTGTGTGTGCTGCTGTGAGATGAATGAGCTAAGGGAAGTGGCGTTGAGTACTGCAATAAGGAAGGATGAGCAACGGCAACGGCAACGGAACGGAGCGGAGCGAAGCGTTCCACCTTAAACTTATGCAAAGTGGCAGCCAGGCTACAGCGGGCCTCCGGCTGCAGTTGCAGTTGTACACACACACACACATAGTATATATATATATATATATATAGCTGGTAGGAAGCACTAATGATGACGATGATGTACTGCAGGACGTATTGGTCTTTTGCTCTCTGCTCGAGCTCAAAACAAATTAAAATCAAGCTGAAAGACGGCAGAGCCAATGCAACACTGGATGTGACATGATAATTTTATGTTTATACGTAATTATGTTGTGAGATGGTTGCTGCTGCCTCAACTTGGTTGGTTCGACGACTTTATGAAACTGTGAAATTATATCAAAGTGTTAATTATGTTGATAGAAAGAGACGAAGGACCAAGCAACTTTTCAGAGTTTATGTAGCTGCTGCGTCTGCTGCTGCTGGCAACTGCCACGCGCAGCAATCTACACGTAGTAAAAGAAGCATCGAGGGATACTGTGTAAAAAACTTTGTATATGCTCTGCAAAATATTAATATTATTGATATTATCACCAAAGCATAACAAAATGGAAGCTGGATATTTAATATTTAGGAATGGAAAAATCAGCGAACAAATCTTTATGCATGATGATGTATTTTGAAAATATATGTATGAAATTTATGAGATCATCACGTTCATTCAGGCGTCTTTATTGACCCGTCTGTTATTCCAGATTCATAATATATATACTTTATGGATTTGGAGACACCTGCTTCTGCCTATTCCAAACATTTGCACAACTTAGTTATGAACTTTTTGTCCATTTTGGCTGGTTGCAGGGTATACAAAAAAAGCAAAAAAAAAAAACAACCGAGCACCATCACCTGAGCCGCATGTGTGCGCATAAATTTTGCGCCGCATGCGGTATGACATACACAAAAAAAATACGGTAAAAAGCAAAAATATAAAAAAAATGCTTTTATGATTTGTCTCAAATTACTTTAGAAAAGTTTGGCGTTCGACAAACAACAATAAATCATCGACTTGAGAGTTCGAGCGCATTTGTTCCACATATGTAAAAGTTCATTGGGGAGCTTTCATGTGCCAGAAAATTTAATTAACAAATGTAGGCAAACCGACAAATGCAAATCAAACGCTTCATTAAACAGACAGCAGGTAGCTGCCTACCTGTAAGCATGTGGGTACTAAACATGTGTCCTACCTTTGATTTATTACAGATGATTTAAGCGACATATGTTGCCTTACTTGAGATTGATTAATTACATGAAGTTTATCAAAAGAAACTCGGCACCCATATAGATCCCCGGTGTTATCGCAAACAATTTGAAGAACTGTGAAATTCCAGAGCTTATGAAGATTTAATAATCGTACAAACAAAGTGCTGCCTGCGGCACTTTTCTATTTATGTGTTGTGTTCGTATCTTTATAATAACATATAATTATAAGCAACAGTAGAAAACGAACTACGGAATTTTCTTAAAAAACAATGCCATTATTAATAGTTTGTTCGAAGCTCGAAGGCATAAACATACAGGCCATAAAGAAGTTTCAACATCTATCAGCATTTAAATAATTACATTTTCAATACCTTTATTATCGCAAAATTATATTTTACACTCCACGAAGCAAATAAGTGAATACTTATTTCTTTTTAAGATTTTGTTGTTGTCTCGCCGAAGGCCAAATTAAATTTGTACACGCGCCAGACGCTGATAACCTTCGGTTAAAATACATACATATTAGCCCACTGTTAAATTTCAGCTCTCAACCTCGTGTGGGCTACTTGAGACAAATAGCCTTACAATTTATATGCTTCCGTTGCCAGGACACATATTAAATGCGAGCAGCGTCCTAAGTTTCTATGCCAACTAAATTGAGTGGGCAAAAAGAAAAATATACATGTATTATAATATTATGGCCAGCTTATATAAAACTTGTTGTACACAACTCGGCCCACGCGCTGACAGATGGGTGTAGTTTTTTGAAAAGACACTTTTACTAGTTTACACTTGCAGCCCATCAGACTTGAGCGATTGATGTCGCAAATCAACAAGTGTGTCGGATTTGGCTGAAAGCCGAAATGGATTTGTTGCCCTCGTGTGGCGGCAAAGAAAATTAATTAAATACAAATACAATGACTATAAATGTATCAGACGAAGCGAATCTTGCATAACGGTCCAGCCAAACGCATTTATTACGTATATCGCACACTGGCCAGGACAGCTCACTTATTAAGTAAGCGGGCATTAAACCGCTTGCATAAATCACTGGCATGTCCAGCACCGTCGAGGTCATTAATTATTGCAAAGGACTACGCTCAATACGAATACAAATATGAAACGAATATGTAGCAAATTGTGTTCGATGTTTTTTTTTATTGGTCGCATTATTCAATAATTGGTATTTACGTTTAAAAAAAGAAATGAACAAAATACTTAAAAATGTTCATTTATTCGACGCCGAATATTAAACACTCTTTCAGCTTTATATAAGTTCCAACAATTAATTTCATTTATTTAATTATTGGTATTTTTAATTCTATCCCGACAATATAGTTCTGGAGAAGAACAAAGAACTTACAACTTATTTTACTGAACTGAACATCCTGGTCAACCGTTTATATACACTTTGACTCCATAGGGGCTTTTCCATTGTGTTCCACATTACTTGAAAAAATTAGAATCCCCTAGGCTAGGGCATAAACAAACAACAGTTCGATGCGCAAACAAAGTACAATTGAATCATATATACACGGAGTGCGACAGCCAGAGCTCCTGTGTCCCTCAACGCCACCTTTGGTAGAATCCTGACTGGGATAAATATGGATGTGTGTATGTGCTTGTGTCGCATTCAGCACTCTCCGGGGGCAATATGACAATTAGTTACCAACGCAACAACAGCAATACCTACAAATGACAGCAAATACACTGGAGACAGGCTGTCCTGAGTGGGGGGACAAAGGCAGAAGGCACACACCGCATAACATGGCCGCGTGGCAGCCATTTTGATGGCAGGACTAAGCAGGCGACAGGCACAGTGTGTAGGCAGGTGGTGGCTATTGAAGAGTGTGGCAGTGTGGCGGGATTTTCCCATCGCCATCACAATGGCACGTGCAGTTGATTTTTCAGCGATGGCAACAGGGCTCGTCGTAGCTGGCGTGAGCTAGCGTTTAATTAGAAAATACGTATACGCCGCCTGGTACGTGCCGGTCCACGGGCGGGCAATGCTGTTTGCACGATCCCTGTCAGCCAATTCATCAATTTTACTTTAGCATTTTCACTGTTTTTTGAGCTGCTGTTGCCCGATACGATTATGACTACATCATAGCTGGCAGCACCCGGCTCGTTTTTCATTTGTTGAAGGCCCAGCAAATGTTTCCAAATGGCCACAACATGTTTTTGCACTAATGATTTGACGTTAGCTGGCGCTTCAAATTTACCTAATACAACACATAAATTATGGGAAACTTCAAAACTAATTAGTCGCGTTATTTATTACAATTACCTGTCAACCAGTTAAAATTGAGTGCCATGAAGTACACACACACACAATCCGAACTGAAACAAGTCGTGCACTCGGCGCCTTGTAACTATTTGAAAACTATGCTAATTCGTGCGTTTCCAACCCCAATTCAAATGTCAAATGGGTGGCACTGTGGCACAACAAAGCTCAAAAGAGAAAAAATAGGAAACTATGAAGAATATATTTTAACTATAAATACTAATTACTAATTAGTTTATTTTTGTGCTTCAGATGTAAGTTAATTAGGCTTTTAGCATGTATTGAAACTTTAATGTGCTTAAACTCTTAAAAAACTGCAATAGAAAATTGTAAAGAACGAATTCCTAATTAACTATGCTAGCAAAATAAAAAATGTGATATCAAATATAAATCAATTGCAAAAAGCCACAATAAATAACTTGTTACCTTAAACTTATAAAAAGGAAAATAAACCAATTTATTACACATAATTTAACAGCCGCAAACTTCTCAGTTCATTAAACACAAAAGTTAAGAGCAAAAATTTTAAGACTTTCAGATTAGAGTTCAGCTTTACTTAACTTACTCACTGTGTCAAGAAAAAATCGCAAAGCAGAATAAGAATAAAAAAAACTAAACTAAGCACTTAAGCTGTAATGTTAATTAAAACTTTATCTCTATCTCTCCATCTATCTGTTTCTCTCTCCTCCTATTGCCGCTATATTTCGCGGTTTATCTTGAACTGTGAGTTGGCGTTGAGGCAGCCAACTAATTTGCAACAAAGTTAATCACGTTATTGCAATGAAATCAAATTCGTAGTATAATAACGAATTCAATTCATATCGCATATTATGCAAATGAACAGCAAGTGAGCTAATTGTGTATTAATTGAATAATCATAAGCAGTACATGTGTAAAAGTAGGATTATGCCTTGCCCAGGCACATACATATATATGTATAAAGCTAACAATAAAATAGTAAATAAATTGGCATACAGTCAATAAATTGAATAAACTGAACTATGCTGATGAACCGCCAATATTAAGTTACCGACACACAACATACAAACTACGTACGTGAGCATTTATAAACAATATATTTTCCATTATTTCTCCCTTACTATCTCTTACTCTGTCTCTCTAAGCCTTTAAATTTATCAATTTGCATTAACAATTAATCATACAAAGCACGAAACGTGAACGAAATTCTAAAACCTAAATATAGATGCAAAATAGAAAAATATATAAAAAATAAAACTCGCCAGAAACTGGAGAACTGAAGAGTTAAGACAAAGACTCAATGCCAGTAACTGTAGCAGGTAAGCCTCGACACATCGATACAACGCAACGGCCAGAAATTCATAGAAACTGCGTTTTATTTTTTTTGTGTTTGTGATTTTTTTTATGCTGCCACTGCCGCATATGATTCAATTTTGTTTTCAGCCAAACAACTTGGCAACTGAAGAGCGTGGAGCCTGCTTTGAGGTGGCTGGCAAGCCAGGCAAGTTGGCTATAAACGTGGCCCAAAAGAATGCAGTCCGAAAACCAGTTTGGCGTACAGCCTGTGTCTCAAGCACAACAACGTGCAGCATTTATTTATTTTTTTTTTATTACTTTTTATTCAGCTACAACAACAAGTGAACCAAATTCTTTTTAACGAGCTTGCGCCAACATTTGATCCCCTCCTCCCCCAAAATGTAGGCAACACCAGGGGCAGCGCCAAGGGTGCGTTCAACGCTCAGTGCTTGCCAAAATATAAAAAAATAAAAAAAAATACTTCCAATAGCAATCCAAGCCAAGAAGTGTTAAAACCAAGCCAAGTTGCTTCACTTTTTGCCTGTTTGTATCCATGTCCGTGCTCATATCTCGTGTCAATTTGCAAGCTGACGTTTTTTGTTTTTGTTTCGGGCGGCATTTTTTCTTGCTTTTTCTCTGTTCACCATTTATTTAATGCTTTTTTAGTTGAGTTTTGGTTTCTGTGTTATGCCAATTTTTGTTTTATTCGGCGCATTTAATTGCAGGCGGGCACACCCTTTGCACACACCTCGTGACGGAGTTTTTCTTTTCTTTTCATATAGATATATTTCTTTATTTTTCCTTTTTTTTTTGGCTGACTTTAACACTTGGTTAGGTTTCTAAAAAATGCCCAAGACACATGCAACGTGTTGAGCCTGGCCACTTAAAATTAAATGTAATTATATATTTATGAAATTAAGTTAATTATGCTAAATGCATTTTATTATGTATTTAGTTGCCCAGCGCCTCCAACAATTTCTGGGGATCGTCCGCACAGAGTGGCATATAAATTAATAAATTATATTTATGTGCAGCTTACTTTGTATACTAATTAGTTATAATAGTAGTAGTCGAAGCAGAGAACGCCTTAAAAATAGACACGAAATTGTCAGTCGTTTCGGGCGTTGCTTTAATGCAACAAAAAAGTTGCAGAATATATGGTATGTAGACATTAAGTGCATGTATTCTAATTTCACCTGATATATAATCCCATATAACACAATAATATGGTCAACTACTTTTGTGAACAAAAAATATATTTAAAATAAAAGAAATTTTAAATTGATTTTTTTGATACCAACTCGTTTTGTGTGCTTTTTGCTTATATTTATATTTAATGGACACTGAGTACCATTAAACCAAACACATATATTTTTTATTATTACTATTTTTTTTATTATTTTATCATCTTTCCAATTCCTTGAAATAAGCAGCTCCCGTTCCCAAGCTAGATTAAGCGCATTACTAGACACACTGAACATTTACTACATTGAAAAACTTGCAACAAGATCTGGTACTACAAAATCAAAATAAATAAAATACAAATAATATGGATAAAACGCAAAATAAAATAAGAAAAAAAGAAGATTACAATTTGGGTTTCTTCATGGCTTTTGATTTGTACCGTGTTGAACAAATGCGCCACTCCATTTTTGTCAATTGATTCGCCTGTCTGGCTCTTTCAAATACGCATTAATTTCATTTACTGCAATCATCATTGTCGCGGAGACTTGGCAACCGTGGAGAGAAGAGTAAACACCGGCACAAACGTTAGAACGAAAGAAAAAGAAAACTGTGAGTGGGTGTCGATGTGGATGGCGCTGGCAAGGAGCAACAGAACGGGACAGGCGGTGGCAGGGCAGGGCAAGCGAACCATAGCTAGTAGTCAGAGCATGCCTAGGCACTGATTGTGTTGATTACGCTGACCCACTTTGCCTGCCAAGGCTCTAAGTTAGAGGCGACAGGCAGGCAGGCAGTCGAATTCAATGAACTCGAAACCTGCTGATAATACGCGCAATAAAAATAATAATAATAGTAGCAATAATGTTGTTTTCAAATGACAGCACTGCCAGCCAAAGGAGAAGCACAGCGCCGTCACTCAAAACAGAACGACTCGAAGTCCGTACTAACTATTATCGTGTAGAGATGTATATAAACGCACTTTAAGCACGTTTGTATGTATGTCTGATATCTTGGGTGTCTACGAAAACAAACTACTTATCGGTCGTGGTTATTTTTAGCAAACGGCCAAGCGACAGGCACCGAAACTGTTTTGTTTTTTGGCCTCAATCTACAATGACCACGCAGAATACATTGAGCAGAAGGACAAGTACCCAAAAATATATTTCACATTTTGACACGGTCATATAGAATAGTTCAAGTTTTTTCCATCGGCAGCTTTACGAGTATTATAGTGTCTGCGACTGCTATTATGTACCGCTCCCCCGCCCTCGCCACCTCTCAATCTATCTGACATGCCAAAAATGTATCTAAAAATATCAAGTAAAAAGAAAAAACATCGAAAAAAAAACAAAAATAACAAGAAAAAAGAACTACTCCGAATCAGCTTACACATGGCTCTACTTTAATGGATTTTATTTGTACTTGCCACTGTTAACGAAACCGAGTGGTTGATTTCTAAGGGACGAGGGGGCTGGGCTGTAAATGTTTTGTGTTGATTATGTTCATGTGAACAAAGCGGACACTATATACATACATATACAAATGTGGTGTCAAAAGGCGGTTACCTGTGAAGCCAGCTCAGTTGAAATTGGTCAGACATTAACATATGGTTATGTACATATATATGTATATTAGAGCGTGTAAAAAGGCTTATTATGTATTAAAATAGATTGATTTCCTTTGAATAGCTTTTTGTCGGCAATCAATAAATTGTAGGGTATGTATTACATTGGCTGACCTATCCTTAATGCTTCTTTGAGTTTAGTTTGTACATACTTTTGACTATTTAAAAGTTTTTTTTAAATAATTTAAATGCTTGGTTTGCAGTTTAAACTATACAAGTATAATTTAAATTTTAAGCCGATTTTTTTATATATAGATATATGGAATATATATAGATTTGGAAAAAGTCTTAAACATTATACTGCATTATTATTAAAATGTGAGCATTAATTTGTACAATTAAATTTTGGCTTCTGACCACAGAATCACGTAACGTCAGGTTCAGTTGGCTGACCAGTTTGGTCTTTTGAAAAGTTTCCTATGGTCTTTTAAGGCTGCAATTCATGAAAGCAACTCAATTAGGCATGCCGCTCTACTAATTTAAAAAGTTTGAAAACTTTTCTAATGTGGCGCCCTGACCTCTTGAAATTCTGCCAACTAACTTCAAATAATAATAATAAAATAATTTTAATTGCCAAACGGCAGCACTTGCGCATTATGCCGTAAACGCAATGCGGATTTCAGAGCCAGCTTTATTTATATAAATAGGTACGTATTCTCAAGAAGTTGGCGCACATGCTGCAGACGTCGGGGAAAAATAATAAAAAAATAAAAAAATTGAATAAAAGCAAACATCATGCTGACTAAGGGGGATTTTTCTATGTGCTGTTTTTCTTGTTGCCACTTTGCCTACTGACTAAGAAAAAAAATTAAACTTTACATTGAGTTGACGACAGAGTTGTGAAGCGTCGATTCGTTACGTTTTACAGATGACGGTCCAAATCCACTGAGCACCTAATGGGCTTACAAACGAACCAAACGGTAGAGTACCAAAAATATAAACAGCCTACTTGTTCCAATTTATGACAGAGAAAATCATGTGCTTACGGATATGCTGCACTCCACAAAAAATACTTCCATTTATTTTAAATTTAATATTGAGTACAAAAGTTGAAACTGAAAAAGGTCAACAGTTTTCATTGATATAAAATCAATTTTTTGTTAAAAAAAATATAACATAAATCTTCTTATATGCTTAATTGGAATTTATCGCGAACTATTGTTGAAAGTATGCATATATTTCCATAAAACTGTACAATAAAAGCTTCAAGCTGTATGCGTTTTATACTTAAAACAATTAAACTTTCTTTCTTATTTCTTTTGTATGTATTTCCAAAAATAAGTTGTCTCATAATAAGCAGCTTATTATTAGCGCATATTGATTGGAAATATGATGTCATATTGAAGATAATAATAACCTATATAAAAGATGTTTAAATATTATTACAGAATATTATAATTGTTATGAACATTATTGTTTATATCAAGCACAAACCGTTTTCACTGTTTCTCAAAGAAAATTTTGTTAGATAATTTTTGGAATTCGTTAGTCACACAAGCATAACAATTTAAATGAATTGTTTTATTATTAGTTCGTAAATGTTGCTGATCTGTGATGAGCATCTGAAGAAATTATGTTAAGGACATTATCGCAATTGTCGTCAAGTTCAGTGGTTTCTTGGAACACCGTAAGGTTTCAGCATGGGGAAAAGCTGGCTGGGAAACGTCAGTTGCCAGCTTTAAATCAGTTAAAAGTAAAGGAAGAAGCTCTCAGCGCCCATTGCGAGCATATAAATTGAAATTAAATAATGTCCCACAGTGTGTCTTGTCAGTACTGTCAGCGGGAAGTGTGTGAGAGAGGGAGAGGGGAGGGAACGGAGGATGCTGGGCCAACGCAGCTGTCTAATTGAACTAATAGAATTTGTTTTTTATTCACGCCCGCACGCGTCAGATAAGAGCAGCTTTGGGGCATTTATGCTGCTGTGGGGTGGTCCGTCCGTGCTTCAAGCACGCCAAAAAATATGTTTCAAATGGTGGTTCTACCCCATCTCCACCCACTGCTCGCATTAAAAATTATGATTTTTCTTGCTACATTTTTTAAGAGGGCAGCAGCAAAAGCGACCAAATGTAATCATTGCTGCTTTTAGCTGGGTGCCAAATGCCCAAGGCGCAGCACCATGCCGTACTTAACTGATTTCCGGGAATCACACACACACACACACACATACACAAATATATATAGAGCATGTCCTTTTGGAACTTAAGCAGCGATTGAGCGCACAGGATGTTGCCTTGGCGACCAGCAGCCAGCAATCAGTTTAAAGCTGTCGAGAATTCTCAGAGGAGGCTATAAAACGGCAAAAATTGCGAACAGTTATGCGTTGCACGCAATTGGGAACATGCATATACATATTCGTGGGGCTACTTTAATCAGAGCGTCTATACTTAAAAGCACACACACACGGCGCAAAATCGTTGAACCTTAGGCGAGGCTTAAAAGCCGCAAAGGCGCCTTAAGGCAATCTTCGTAGTAGAACGATCCCAAGACCCAAAATGCCAATCCCTCAGAAAACCCAACAAACCACTTGGTGGTCTGGCGCCTTCGGCTCTTCTTGGGAAGCAGTGGCAGCAATAGGTCGTCATAGCGCTAGTCATAGGCACACTCGAGCAGTCAAGAGCAGCGCCAAATGCCGGCGCATTTGTGGCAAGAGCAGAACCGATTTGCTATTTGTGTAGTTAGCAGCAGCAGCAGCCGCAGCAACAGAAAGATGGGAGAGGAGGAGCTGAAGGCACTCAACTTGTTATTTCAACTGTTTGTTGTTACTGTTTTTATTTTAACCACTGTTGTTGTTGCTCTTGTGGCAGCCAAGTAATGCTGCTTAAGATGTCAAATAGCAAAGCACCAGGCAGCAAATACAGCAACAACTGCAAAAACAGGAAGCACTTGAAAATTGAAATCTAGCGCTGGGCGCCACCAACGCAATAGCAATAGAAATACCAACAGCAACATCAACAATAATAATAATTCTGCTTTCCCAAAAATAAAGCATAAAAAAATAAAAATGAAACAAAACACATTCACAACAAAAGCACGCAGCTGTGCTCAAAGGTCCTCCAACGCAATTTGCATATGAATATGGAGGGCTCAGAGGCTGTTTTTGGGTTGCTACGCGGCACGC
This sequence comes from Drosophila nigromelanica, assembly GCA_004149465.1. Classification (NCBI taxonomy): domain Eukaryota; kingdom Metazoa; phylum Arthropoda; class Insecta; order Diptera; family Drosophilidae; genus Drosophila; species Drosophila nigromelanica. The sequence continues at coordinate 83,869 of SCDS01000448.1, forward strand.
GGCCTGCAGAAACAGCAACAGAAACAACAAAAACAACGCCAGCAGCAAATGATATGTTGTTTGCTATGTGAATAAACCAGCAGTAACAACAACAACAACAACAAGGCATCATAATGTGAGAGCTGCTGTACCAATAGCTTATGTTGTAGTTATTTGCCGCCGGTAAAAACAAAAACAGTAAATAAAAGCTTGCTCTAATCGAGAGTGCTCGTCCAGAAGTTACTCTATAATTGGAAAGAACTAAACTTTTTTTTAACACGGATGTGAATTTAAAAACTTTACTCACGGTTCGAACGTTGCAGTAAAATTGTTTAACTGTGCACATTGAATCCCAAAAATAGTTTAAATTTAGGAGAAAAACCTTGTATTTATTATTATTTTTATTTCCAATAGTTTAGTTGTTGTAGCAAATTTTCATTTATGAGCCTCTGAGATTGGGCAACATACATTTTTTTAGATACAATTTTTAATTTTAATAAAATCAAAGCAAACCATTCTTAAAGCGAACACTGGGGAAACTGGATCGAGTTCAAGACATGATTTTAAAAATATTGTAATTTCTGATTTAAACTAATTTGGTAAAAAACCTGTCAGCCTTTTTAACTAAATCGTGTAGCTTGTGCTTTATAGTTCATATCTTTAATTATTGCTTGTGGGATAGATAGCGGAGTTGGCTTTGGAAGTCTGCTAGTTTAAGTTTAAGTCGGCAAAAAATGTGCTACGGGTAGTATAAGTATAAGTATCAACATTTTGTAGCCTCCCCTGTATTGTTTCTAGAATTAAACAAAATTAACTGCAGTATTGTATTTGTATAGTGAAGGTAGTGCTTACATTAAATTAGAAATACACAATACGAATTACGATATGAATTTCAATTTTGCAGCTCCAGATGCGCTCTTAACAGCCAGCTGGTTTTGTTGACTCGTTTGGCGATGCATTTTTTGTGCTTATTTCCCCGATTTGAATTTCGTTTTCTATAGAGTATGTGGAAATCGTTGACTCTTGCTGTATGGCATTTGGTTGCTATGGCTCTGCTCCCTGGTTGCCTGTCACTGTTGGGCGCTAGATGGCGCCACACGCCAGTACTAAATTGAATAAGCGGCCTCCCAGGATAGACAGGAAGCTAAACAACAACATACACCCACACACGCCCAAACAAACACGCTTAAATGCACACGTGTAGCTGTGTGAGTGCCTCTATGTGAGGGCCAAAAGTTATGTAGTGTACTCGACACTACCTTCCTTTCTGGGCGCTTGTTTTTCTTGCCTTTTCCCTCTTTATTTTTGTACATTTCTTTTTAGCTTGCTTTGAATTTAATGGAAAATTTATTGACGACATGCCGGTTAGTCGTTTGACTTGGACTAGGACTTTTGGCACACAACGTGCCCCCTCGTTCGGCTATTGCTGTTCTATCATGTGTGCAAAAGTTTTCGCATTGGGGTTATATGAACTTGCCCATGCCCTGCATGCCCTGTTTGAACTAAATAGTAACTGAATTCCTGTGAGTGTGTTTGGGACATTATGTAAAATTGTTTGCATTGATTGATTGTTAAATATTTTCAGCAATTCTGTGTGTTACTTGACAACGGTTTAATCTTCAAAGCAAATATAAAGAAAATTTGTATAAAAGGGTCGTGAGAATCGGACAAGCTGCGACAAGTTGAAATTTCGTAAAAAGCATGTTGCCTTCCAAGTTGTTCACTTACCATAAATTGGAATTATAATTTCGCTTAGCCAAATCAACGACGCAATAAGCCAGCAATGGCACACACACATGCGAAAGGGCTATTCCAAGTCAAAGAGCGTAGCAGAACGGATCAACCCCCAAAGGAAGCAGGCACACAGCACACAAGGGGGTGGCTAGCCGAAAAACTTTTCTCGCGTGTTTTAGCAACTTTAATATTTTATACTGCCGATTTACTTTATGGGCTGCGGCCTGGCTGTCCCCCCTCAAGAACTCTCAGAACTCAACAAGTTCCCGGTTTTTTTTTTTTTTGGCTAAGGACACGCCCGCACGTTTGGCACGTTAGTTTATGATTATTGCAGTTTGGCAAGGGATGGCAGTTACTCACCTGTTGTCGGCAGCTTAGTCAGCGTTGGTTGTCCATTGTCATCACTCAGCAGCAGCAGCAGAATTTCAATTATTATAATGACAAAAATGCGTCGATTGTAAAACAAAAACATCGCAATCTGGCGTTGATTTCCGTTGTTGTTTCCACTTTGATGCAGCTAACCGCAAGCGCAATTGCTATTCACTTTTTTTTTTGTTTTTGGTTCGATTATTATAACGAACTGTATTCCCTGTTCGTTGTCTTCAATTACTTCGTTCCTTTTTAATGTTATTTTTGAGCGCATCTTCTCATTGTTACTCGCATTTTATGCACGCACACACGCACTTACATAGTTTATGTGTGCGCTTTTTGCGACTCCGTTCAAATCTAAAAATCAACGAAATCAATTTGCTTGAATCTTCTTCTTTCACACACACACACAGACACACACACGCACAGAACGGTTCGCTGTGCTACGACACGCACACAAAAGTATGCTAATATATTTTGGCTACGCTTATGAAACATGCATAAATATTTTACGCGTGCAACAGTGCGTATACGTAATTTGTTTAATAGGCCGCAAAACACTGGCGCCGCCCAAGGCGCCACCATCAAAATCTCATTTGTCGCCAGAGTTGGGCATTGTTAAATTGATGGCAACGGGGCTTACTTTATCGCGAGCCGAGTATTGGACAGTCAAAGGTATAAAAATATACCTAAGTATCAGTGTAAGCTCTAAAAACAAATGGGATAAGCAAAATAACTGGCTTCTAAAAAGTGATACATGGGTTAATCTTTTTGATGGTAGACATTAAAAAATAATATAATTTTCCCATACACGAACGACTATTAAAGATAAAGCACGATGTATTCTACTGATTACATCAGAAATTTAACAAACGCGAGGAAAATGTTACAAGAAACTTCTACAGAAGCATATACATAAATACATATGTATATATGTACATATATAATCGCGAATAACTTAGTACATTACGAATAATGGTTTAGTTTTAATTGCAGAAATGTCAATAATTAGTTATAACTTAAAAAAAAGACTACTAATGAATTTTAATTACACAATTCGGAAAACTCAACAATTTGCTATGCCATTTAAATAAATGTAAATTTGTAATATTTGTAAATTATCCAAATTCCAAATATTTATTGAATAGGTATAAAGTACCCAGGGTACATTTATAAAAAATTTATATTAAATTATTATATACATCATAACAAACATTATCATCAATGCCAACAATGAATGGAATTTTTTGGAAATTTTTGGGAGCAGCAGCACCAGGCAACATTTGGCTTGTAAGTTGTGAGCATTCGAGAGAACCACAAGCACATTCTGGAATACTGTCCGGACTTTAAGGGAACTTTCGCATACATGTGCCATAGTAAGACCGAAATATCGCTAAAATATTTTGAAATGAGACCTCAATAGTTCATTAGCGCATCGCATTAGCGTGTTTTTTTTTTTGCTTGCGTGCTCTGCTTTGTTTGATGTGTGTTGTCCTAGTGGGACAACTGGCAAATACCAACAAAAATCTTTGCTTCAGCTTCACCCACTCCGGGCGCCTTATAATCATCATCATAATGATGCTGCGGCGTCGTCTGATGATGCCATAGCTGGCTGGGTACATTTCAATTTCATAAGCAATGCTAAAGACAACAAGTACCCGAAATGCGCGTGTATCTATAAGATACATTTCTAGCTAGAGTGCACGAATTTGCGCGGCAAAAAACAAAATAAGAAAACGTCGCATAAATGAATGCTAAAATATATTTCGGCAGTGTCATTATTGTTGTTGCTTCAACAACTATCAAAGGCTTTGCAAAAAGAGAAGAAAAAAGTGTACAAATAAAGCAGATGGCGACGTCGGCAGCGACGCTGACTGCGGCAGCAACGTTGACGCAGCAGCTACAGGCAAAGTTTTTTACATACATACATATGTATGTACACAATTGTTTGTGAATGTGTTTGTGAGTGCGTATGACAGTTGCTGTTGCAGCGGCATTTTGGTGCTCTATTGTTTAATTTTTTTCTGCACAAAATAATATATTTTATAAATCAGAGCAAAAACGCAAAACAAAAATTTTAAATTGTCCTTTTTTTTTTAATTTTTTGTTTTGTGGTATTCAGTGTTAAAAATGTAATATTGGTTTTTATTGCGTAAAGTTTGCTCATTGTTTGAAACTTGTATTTATTGCCATTGCCAACGCATTTATGTGTTTGAAAAAGTTTTTAACAATAAGCAAGCTACGTTTTTCTCGGTAGTTTTTCGCTGCTAGCAGCGACTGCAAAAAAAAAACAAACAGAAAAAAATCGCCTTGCTAAATTGAGAGATAAGGAAGGAGCGCAACGGAAATCATATCGGGGTAGTTGAAAATTATATAAAACAAATTTGACTATGCGAAATTCACACACATACGCATGCAGAAGCGCTCGCACACACACAAACACACGGACAAAAGTTTGTTTGGCTGCGGCTGCGGATGCCGGTCGAAATTGAACGACGACGCAAATTTCGATTTCCTCGAAATTCTACCTTGTTGTGCCTTCTGTTATGCTTATTCTTCGTGTTCTTGTTTCTTCATTATCGCCATTCACATTCTTCATTATCGTGAACGTTAAGCGTCATATACATTTTGTACATTTGTTTGCAAAACGACAACAGCGGCAGCGGCAGCGACAGCGCAGCTTACTAAGCTTTTTCTGAGCATCCACATTCGCATCAGCAGCCCACTCTCACTTTGGCTCTGGTCCTCTGCTGATGTTAACGCCAACGCCGACGTCGCACAGTGTTTTTCAGGCGCCAAAAATGGAAGCATATCGTAGTTAGCCAATGTTCACTTATCGGATCCTTATCTATTTCTTCTTATATCTCAATTTTAAAATGAAATGTTATTGTCCAGCACATCAAAATATATTTGAACAATAATATTGCAATAGACAAAACAACTTAACTTGCAAAAATTAATTTTGACTTTTACATTTTCAAAATAATCTTTTATTCCCATACTTTTTAGAATTCTATACTAGCTTTTTCATATACCTCGACAGAATATAAATATTAAATGTTTAGTTTTTAGCTTAGTTAATAATTTTGCTGCATAAGATCATTTTCAAAAATTATGTTGTTTTTTTTTGTTTTTATATACCTAGACTGATTTTACTGATAAATGATAAATGGGCTGTATTAAATTTTATACTTTAAAAAGGTGCTTATTTATTTTTAGTCAACGTTTATATTTAATACTTTTAGGCAGCTGATACTTTTTTATTGGCAACTGAATAACGATGATCCGGTTTCGCTCACAGGCTAGTGTATATGTAGTGTCTAAGTTGTTTTAGCCGCAGGCCACCTTACCCTGTGACATTAAAAAAAAGACTGTTAGAACTATATCATATACTTTAAATAGTAACAATAAAATTAAGAAACCGCTTTAACTTGTATTGCAATTGCTTCTATAAACTTTTTAATCAATTTGTTACACTGTGCGTCGTCGCTGCTGTTTTGCTCCTTGTTTTTGCTACGCTTTCGCTTTGTGTTTGTGCGCCGAGCTTTAGCTTTGGCTTCGCCTGCTTGCTACAACCGCCGCTGTTGCTTCCATGGCCTTGTGTGGCTGTTGCTGTTCTCGTTGTTGTTGTTGTTGTTATTGTTGTTGTTGTTATTGCCCAGTTTGTCACTGTGTGCGTGTGCTTTTTTGTTCGACTGCTCTGCCTTTGTGGCCTGGCCGAAGAACTACTACTGTACTTGGCGGCTTTCGCAGCCGCAGCGCCACACGGTTCGCAGCGAATATGCTTTATAGCGTTTTATATCCTTTTTTGTTTGGCATCTTTGCTGTTTGTTTGCATGGAATTTCTCATTTTAAAATATTCATTTCATATTTATGTCTATTGGCATACCCCCGTTGTTAAACACACACACACGCACACACACACACGCACACACACACACACAACGACGTCGATGTCGGCACGCACTTGATTTCGTTGTTGTTGTATTGCCTTATTATGTCATAATTTATTTGCAACAGGACACAGAAATCAACAATGCCGGAATTTGCATCACCAGCAGCCAATAATGAATCACATTTTATTTGATTTGCAGTACAAAAACATGTCTCTCTCTTTCATTTTCATTTTCTCTCTCTTTGTGCGTGTGTGTTTGTGTGCACGCACTGCACCGGCTTTTGTTGCCGCCAACGTCGCTGCCCGCGCACCCGCGCTCTGCTGACGCCATAGCTTTGCTTTGTTGCTACCTTTGTTGTGTTTTTTTGCATTTCCGCTTTATGCTTGTACTTCGCTTGCTCAGCCTATCAATTCTGTTTTATTTGTTATTTTTGCACACACACACACAAACACATTCGGCGACATCAACGACGTCTGCCGCTGCCGCTTAAATCAACAAATTACGAGTATTTTCACTGTCGCTCTCGACATAATTTTGCAGTTGTTGCTCCGCTGTTTTTGTGGTCGTTGTTGTTGTTGGTTTTTAGCATATTTGTTTGTTGCTTTGTGGCGCTTTGCGCGTGCATTAATAATAAGATACAAACACACATACACACATACACGCACACACACGCACACACAGATACAGATACAAATTTATTCGACAGCGCCAGTCGAAGCGCCGCTTGAATATTTACAACGCTGCACTGAGAATTCAAATGCGAACTCGAACTCGCGACGTCGCCAGCGAGCAGCAAACACGTCCAAACTGTTTGTACGCCATTCGTGTACTGGGAGCTTTGGTCCGAACTGGCGCTGCCACTAACATCGACGCACACATTAGCACATTCACACACACTGAGAGCCACAGAGAGAGCAGTCCACAGATACTCGTAAGCTTGCATTTGCCGGCGACGTCAACGTCGACGTCGACGGCAACTTTTGTTTTTGTTTGCGCTGCAAAAAGAAGAAACAAATTTCAATGGCACCGTCAAAAGCTCGCCACCATGAATGAAAGTTTAACATAAACGAAACGGAAGAAAAACGATGCACAAAATAAACTTAGAGAACTTTTAGTGCCATTGGCGTTGCCAGACCAATCGATGCGTGCATATTGCAAATAACTTTATGCTGTTCATAATTTCACAATATTTTATTTATAAAATTACTGAACAACGACTGATCCTCGTTTGGATGTCAGGCTAGTGTACTGATGTAGTGTTTGTCTTATTACAAAATAGTTAGGTTGATAGATATCGCTATATCCCATACTTTGTATAATAATAATGTATTTATAAATTGAATCTTTAATGTTTTTCAATATTTTCTGGAATGGCTAGCTCGATCACATCATTTGTACATATTTTGCATCATATGTTTTATTTTTTTTTTTATTATTTATATTTAGGTTTTATAAAGGGAAGAGATTTTTTTACGGCGTTTCGCATTGGGTTAAGACAATTATCAATATTCGATAAAAGCTTGTCCAAATTTAATTTAACAACACTAAGTGGGTTTTGTAGCAATAAGCTTTCCGCTATACAAGCACTGAGCGGTCTTTTTGAATTAGTACTAAGCTGCTAAACACTTAATTTTAGTAAAATAAGCGAATCGACGGTTTTATCAACTTTGCAGTGTAGTAATTTTGGTTTTATTGGGCGCTCATACTGCATACATTACATGAACTGTTTTTTACATTTGTCTTGTACACTTGTTTTTAATTAATTACTTGAGTGTTAATCAATCAATGATTGATGTTGAATGAGCTGTCGGCCTGTGTGTTTTCCTTGTTTTTGGGGAACTAATCTGTGTCCGATCGTGGCGAACGTGTCGATTGCTTCTTGGACTTTTTATGTTTGCGCCTCTTGGTGTCGTGACTGCTCTCGCGTCTGACGCGACTGCTCGACGGCTCATCCGGTTCGCGCTCCTCCTCCTGCAGCTTCTTCAGTGTCTCCGCCTTCAGACGCTCCAGCTCGTTCAACTCCCGCGTAGTGCGCTCCTTTTCGAGCTCATCCTGTCGCTGCTTCTCAGCCCGACGCTCCTCCTCCTTGGCTATCTCCTTGCGCATGTGCTCCTTGAGCAGAAGAGCCGCCTCCACGCGCTTCTGCTTCTTTTCGCGAGCTGCTTTATCCTTATCCTCGGATTCTGCAGCAGACTTTGCCGGACTCCGTTCCCGCGAGCGACGCTCTTGCGAGCGCTGAACGCGCCGCGGCCGGCTGGCGCTGCGTGAGCCGCTGTGGCGCCGGCCACGACTGCGACTGCGTCTGCGCTCTGGCGACGCTTGGCGCTTTCGGTCGGGTGAATCTCGTCGCTTGCGGTCAGGTGAGTCTCGACGCTTGCGGTCTGGCGACTCTTGTCGCTTTCTGGGCGACTCCTGGCGGCGACCACGACTGCGCGAGCGCCTCTGCCGTTCCCTGGAACGGCGCCGCTCCACCGGCGAGCCGCGAGGGCGTATGGGCGAGAGCGGAAACCGATTGCGGTACTCGTTGTCGGGCGAACGCTGGCGACGACCTTGGTCGGCAAAGGGATTGCGACGGTTGCGGTTCATCTGATTCTGCGCCATATTATTATTATTATTATTGCCGTTGTTGTTGCTGTTATTATTGTTGCCCGGGCGTCTCGGGGGCGAGCGCTGCTGGCGCCGTGCCGGCGAGCGGCGGCGCTGAGCGGAGCGGGAGCGACTCCTATTGCGATTGCGGGAGCCAGAACGCTCACGACTCCGCTTGGGTTTCTCCCGCTCGCGATTCCTGTCTTCTGGCTTGCGTTCGTCGCGCTTGTTTCGATTCTCTGCTGGAGTTTCCACTGCCTTTGGGCGTTCCTGTTGCCTTGCAGGTGCCGCCGTCTTGGACTCGCTGCGCTTTTGAACGGACGGTTTGCTTATTTCCGGCTCGGGGTCACTATCCGTCTGTTGTTCGTAGTCCAAGGCGTTCATATCAACGGACTTGCGCCGCTTTGGCGGAGCATCGTCTTTCTGTTTCTCCTTCTCGTGCACTTCCTTTGCCTTGGTGCGCTCCGTGTCCTTCTGGGAATGGGATTCGCTGTGCTTTGCGCTGCTGCTCGGCGGCTGCTTCTGTTTCGTGGGCGAATTTTCGGGCGTCACCTTTCCGCCATAAGTGCTGGCATGTGACAGCTCAAAATAGGACTTTTTCGGATCCTTGGATGCTTCCTCGTGGCGCTTTTTGCGCTCCAGCTCACGGCGCTTGAGCTCCTCGTCACGCAACTTGTTCTCCTCCTCTATGCGCTCCAGGTCCGACAGCTTAATGGTGCGCTTCTGGGCATGCTTCCAATGCGGCGGCGTTATGCTCTTCGATCGGCTGCGCGATGGCGTGCGGAAGCGCTGTGAATTGGATCAATTGAAAGGATGTATAATTATAATAAATATTGAGGTTCGCTTATTTTCCTTACAAAAACGCCACGCCCCTTGACAATGCGTCCACTGCGCGAGGTTGGCACCTGCTTTTTTGACCAGCCAAAGGCGTTGCGATTGCGCTCTCTGCCCCTATCCCGATCGTCACGTTCCCGCTCTCGCTCCCGATCACGATCGCGATCTTGCTCACGTTCACGCTGGCGTACATCACGACCTCCGCGCTCCTCGCGGGAACGCGATCTCTCGCCGCGCATTAAGAATTTATTCGAAACCTTCATGGAATAGAAATGGAAACAGTTTCAGTTGCAGTTCTACGCTTGATACCCTAGTGAGTGCCCTAACTAGGAACAAGGTGACTTCTTTACCTCTGGTATCTCGCTGGGATCAATTTTTGTCAACGTAACCAACGGATGGATTTCGCCCTCCTCTTCAGTGTAGTCCCTGCGTCCATTTCCACGATCAGCACGTCCCGAGTCGCTGCGTAAGTAGTTCAAATTCTTCGCTTTAGAAATGTATCTTACTTTGGACATTTACATACCTTTCACTCTCGCTGGATTTGGACTCTTTGCGTGAACGCTTCTTTTTTAGTTTGTCCTTGCGATGCTTGGCTTCGAGTTCTTCATTCTCGCTTTCCGATTCTTCTGTAGCCGTGGAACGCTTTCTGCGCTTCTTCTCCTTTTTTGCTGCAAACAAAACGGCATTAGCGGCTTGTCGGCTTACTCGACTGTGGACTCACCCTTTGTTTGCTTGACCAGTTCGCCGCAGTTGGCTATGGCCGCATCCTGCAATGGGCGCGAGTTGCGATCAATGGGCAGATCCTCTAATTGACGCACTAAATCCTGACCGGATAAAACATGACCAAATACAACATGGATACTGCAATTGGAAAATATAGAAAATATGCATAAGTAATATTTTTTTTTATAATTGCGTGGGCGAAATTTTTGTACCGAACCAGTTATCTACCTTCTAAATTTGGTAACACTAGCTTAAAAACTGTGGGAGATATAGGCATATCCCATTTTTAAGGGCGGGGCAATCTTTTGGGGAGGTCACCAGCTATCTACATACCAAATTCGGTGGCTCTATCTTTTAAATTGTGGGAAATATTCACCTTTAATCGATTTGCGATTTGAGGTGTGTCGACATGTTATCGAATTGCCCGCCTCCCAGTGGGCGTGGCACAAAAATCTTAACAATTTGTCTGAAGAGGATAACTACAAGTATACATCCAAAGTTTCCAAACATAAATATTTTTTAGACAAATAAAAACCATGAACCATGAACCGAACGTAAAGGTGAAGTATTGGTTCGAAGTTCGATCCATGAACTGATCAAGCGACATTTTTCATTTTGGATTTGCGGCTGTGCTTCTTTATGTTTATTGCTTATTATTATTGTTTATTTAGCAGTTAACAGTAAACTTGTAAACGTAGACTTTTGGTTATATTTGTCTTTGATAGAATTTCGGAAAAGAGGGTTTGAGAAACTGAAATTTCTTTGCATAACATAATCATATCTGGAAAGGACGCATTTTAACGTTTTTGATTTGGGACTTGGAATAAAATATGATATCTATATTGGTCTAGCTTTTTGCAAATAAATAAATCTATGTACATATGTATATGCAAAAGTGCAGATTAAAATAATAGTAATATTTCTCTTTTCTTCAAGTACTTTCTACCTATTTATTTATTTGCTTAAATTAATTGTTATTTTGAGGTTTTCACTTACTTGTCCAAGTGTGGCGCAGGCTGTGTTGTACTACAATGAAAAACAGAAGAGAAGAAAAATATTCTTTACACATTGCAAACTTGTTCGGTTTGTTGTTTGGTTGTTGGTAGCGATTTGTTGTAGTTTTCTATTGTTGTTGCTGTTGCTCAGATGCGGTAGTAGATGTTGTTGTTGATGTTGCTGTTGTTGTTGTACATGTTGGAGACAATGTTTGTGCAAACAACAAACTAAGAGATATCAAGTCGAAGACGGGCCACAGGCAACGACAACGGCAAATGAGCCCGGTCTGGATCGGCAAGTGTTAAGCGGGAACATCACTTTCGGCCATGGTCATCTCATCTCAGCCGCCCGAAGTCATTGTTCCTGCACCCGGGGGACAGCGGTTGGCCAAACCATTTTGCTTTGTTGTTGCCAGGGACAGCCGAGTGAAGGGAAACGGCGACGGTCGCTGCCTCGGCTTCAGCTAGGCCAAGGTGCACCCACAGACAGACACACACACGCACGCACGCACACACGCGCACGTACACACACACACACACACACATGTGTGCAAAGGCCGGCGTTGGGATGTAGGGGGGAAGTGAGTCGGCGTCGGCGTCGGTGTCGGTGTCGATGTCGGTGGGTGCTCAGTCTGCTCGCTGGTCAGAGAGAAGGCATACACTCGCTATACGGCAATAGATCAATGAACAACAACAGAATTTTAAATAGATATGCAAAGAACAAGGTAAAAGATGTATGTATGAGTTCATTCATGTTTGATGGCTGCAAGAGAAACTTTTACAATTCAAAGGGATTACAAGGATCAGATCACAATGTTAAGCTCAATCACAAAAGGCGCCACAACGAACCCACTTACATAAAGAACTGAGAGCCGTTTGTGTTCTTGCCGCGATTCGCCATCGACAGCAGAAAGGGGCGATCGTGCTTCTTGTCAAAGCATTCGTCTGCAACAAATGTGAAATAATTACATTATTAGTATTAAATATTCATATTATATAGTGATAATTATAAAACAACAAGTACGTAGCGCCCGACTATGAGATGTTTTTGCATTCACACATACATATGATCTTTACAAGATTTATAAAGAGCACACATACATACATATATATGGGGCAGGTATTCAAGCCCCGAAAACACATATTTGGCTAAATTTAATTCATTTAGTTATGCACAAAAAAAATATAATAAATAATTATGTTTAAAATAATCTTAACCTGTGTAACCTGTAAACACGAACTTGAAAAACTGAACTTGAACCATAGACAATATAATCAGTTATATGTATATATTTGCTTCGCTCTGTACATTCAGACGGACGGACAGCGCTGTCGACCCGGCTATTGATGATGAACAAGACTATTTATGCTTTATGGGGTCGAAGATGCCTCGATTTGCCTGTTAAATATATTTGCATAAATTCATTACACCGTCTTCACCCAATTTCATCAGGTTCCGTGCATAAAATTAAAAATATATATATGTCTACCTTAATATACATCTAAAACCATCTTTTAAATAAAACAGTAGAAATAGTCATATTTTTGTCTGTTTGGTAGTGAAAAGGAATTTTTCGGCTTGAACTTTAGATAATGCTCTTCTAAAGATCGCGCAAAAAAATTTAAATTTTTCATATATACAAATTTATATTTTTTTAGCCTTTTTACGATGTGCAATATATCTAGGATAATTGTTCGAATTGTTGTTCTGCACTGAGAACGAGTATTACGCTGTCGGTTACACCCGACTAAATTGTTCTTACTTGTTTCATATTCTTAAATCAACGTTTTTTTATTGTATTGAAGACAAAAAGAGTTTAGCAATTAAATAAAATACATTTTTAAATGGGTTGCTTTCTTTTGATATTCTCAAAATTGTTGATTGCCGATTAAGCAGCTGTGGCGACAGAATAGACGCAATAACATAATGATATTAAAAATCATAATTCCAGTAATATTCTTAATGTTTATTAGTCATGCAACAATCGGAGGACAAATATCTTGCTACTATACATATGCCAAAATTGTGTGCATAAATTTCTGTAATCAGATTGAATTTATTGATAGCACTTTGTGTGTATGCACTAATACGTGTGTATACCTCACACACACACACACACACACACACACACACACACACACACACACACACACACACACACACACACACACACACACAC
>SCDS01000449.1:0-21734 GCA_004149465.1 Drosophila nigromelanica
CACACACACACACACACACACACACACACACACACACACATTTGGCTAAAGGTAAGAAAGAATAAGAAAAGAATAACACAGCGAAGATAGCTCTTGCCATACCCCTTTCTATCTCTCTCTCACTGCTGCCCCATAATTTGCCCGGATAATGGCAACAACGCGAGACGCTGAAGCCGTTGCACAAAATTTATGCTATCCGTATTTGTTTATACAATTTTAATGAATACACATATTGAGCTACGTGCATGTATCTCAGACGGATGGCCCTCTATTTGTACCCACCACTGTAAATGCTCTCTGCCTCGGCATCGTATTGTACGATTACCAGTTTTCCTGCTCGTTTGCATAGTTAGGAATCATTTTTGAGCTGCAATATGCTGCTGGGCATTTAGAAGCAATTTTAGAGCATTAGTTTACTCAACTGTTGTTATTTTCTAGTTGTTGCAGCTAATTAAATTGAAAACATTTCAACTATAAAAGTTGGCTGTATTATATTTCTTAATTACAATTATTTTTATCTTAGGGCTTGGAATATTGTGTTGGGGTATTCTATTTTAAGTGTTTAGTTTTTATAGAAAAATATAAATATTATATTTTCTATTATGCTTTTTAATTTTTAAGCTTTTATTATTTTTGATAACAAGTTTATATTATTATTAAAATTTGTATTAATTTAATAAGTAGTTGTAAGTTGTAAACTAAATAAACTCGCTTTTGTTTAGACAATTTTACTTCTACAAATTAGGCTGGTATACCCTATAAGCCCAATTTAAGTAAAGGCAATTAATAAATATTTATATAAACCACCACCATCCAACGATTATAAACTTGCCTTGACTAACTTTTCGCTTTTATGTTATCCAACATATAAAATTCAAGAAATTTAACGCATGTTTTAGAAACAAAATTTCACAAACCTGCCTAATTGAATTCTAACTGAGACTTAAAAATATTTTATAGCTTCAAAAAATATTTGATACTTAGACAAAAAGTTTATTAAAGCTTATAGTTCGCTGCTGCAAACCAACCCAGAAAAGTATTGAGTTTTAGTTGGCCAAAAAAACACGTTGCAGGGAAGAGAACTTTTTGTTAATTTTCCAAACACGTTTTGTGGCAAGGGGAAAAACCCAAAAAAAATGTTGCAAGAAAAAGCAAATAAAAAGTGGTGGGGGCCAAAAAAAAAAATGTATACTAACTAAGAGCATAGTTTGTTTATGTTAAATGCGCGTCGCAGTTGAGTGTGTGCGCGTGTGTGTGTGTGTATTTTGGTGGGTGTGACAAAACTTTTGCTTAGCTTAACGCGTGTCCTTGCAAAGTTGTTGCCGGTGCACAGTTGTTGTTGCTTTAAACAAAGACCGCAGGCGAAGCGAGTTGACTGACAGCCAACTGCGAACTGCAAACTGCGAACTGGGCGCAGCGTGTTGCAAGTTGCGCGCAGCGCGTTGAAACTTTGCGTTTTGCTTAAGTGACGACGTGCGACAAGGGGCAGCCAGGCCTTGCCACAGTTTTTTCTTCCCTTTTTTTTCTTTCGTTTTGGCTCAACTGTTTTTGCTGCCTGGACTTTTAATATTTAGCCCACCTATCAGCGAATGCGTCTGCCCAGCTAACTGCTAACTGCTACCAACAACATCATCAGCAGCCGAATACACACACGTGCCCCAAAACTTTTGTTGTTGTTGTTGTTGTTTTGTGGACCTGCTACACCTCGTGCATGGATGGATTGCTTGGCAGGATTCGCTGTGCCAGCAAGGAATTGCTGGCTGCTGTTGTCATTGCTGTTGCCGCTTTTGCTGTTGCTCTTTTTAAGCATTGTTGCAACAACCGCAGATGGCCGTAGGCGACAGAGTTGTCCTCAGTTGCTGCTTTATGCTTCAGCTCCTTCGGCCTTCGGACCATGTCTGATGGCCGATGTGTTGTTGACAACAAAAAAAAAAGAAAAGAAAAACAATACAAAAGCCAAACTGCACCGACCAACAAATGTAGCTTAAAAGCCAACTTCAACTAAAAAATCTATCAGCAGTTATAGTATACATACATATGTATACTAAAAACATTATTGTTTGTTTAATTTGAGGGCGAACACAATTATTTTAGCTGATTCAATAAATTTAAAGATCCATTAAAAGGGATTTTTGATATAATGTTTATTTTTGCCACAAATATATTTTATAAATATATTTTGAATTTTATAAATATTTCATTTGCGCATAAAATGAAATGAAATTTCAAAAGAAAAATCGGTTTGAAAAAGTCAAAGGCTAATTTATTTGTAAATTGTGTTTAATTGATGTAAACTTTTTTTCAAGCAAGATTCAAAGTAATCTTAAATAAAAATAAATATACAAACATACAAATATATTCTTTTTTTTGTTAAATTTGTTTTTTGTTTGTTATATATTTATTTTATTTTATTAATAAATAATTATTAGGAATACTATTAAATAAAAATCACATATAAAATTTACGAAATTTTGTTTTTATTTTTATAGGAAGCTTTTAACATATAAAGCTTGCTATTTATAAATATGTTTCCTAACTAAGCTAAACAAACTATTAAAAAGGAACACTAAGTTGTTTTATAATTTATTTGAAAATATATTTCAAGAATAAAAGTAGTTTCAGCGCTAAAAAGAATGAAAGCAAAAGAAAAGCCAAAGCTTCCGTTGTGCTGACCAAAGAGTAACCTTTTACACACACTGACCACTCAATCTCTGTGTGTGTGTGTATATGTGTAGGTGTGTGTAAGTTGGTTATTTGCCAAGCTGCACATAAATAACTTTCAATAGATGCTTAATAATTAAATTATAACTTTTTAACTCAGATGCCGAGTCCTTTGAGGCTGCCAGAGTTTTGGTCATGTCCCGAAAAAGTAAATAGATTGTGGGTTGAGACAGTAAATTCGATGGGTGGGTAGTGCGTGGTCAGTCTAATGTCTTCTCCAATTTGATGTGCTCCGGTTGCCATTTGTTGTTTGATTAATTAATGAATGCGGCCAATGAAAGAACTTGGCTGAAAACCGGGCGAAAGGTCAAAGGGTTCGCTGAAATGAGATATTGTATAAAGTGGATAAATGGTAGTTGGATTTTCAACAATTATATAGCGAGTGCTGTTTAAAGCTTGATGCGTTAGCACTTCATCAATAAGCCAATAGCATTTTAGCCCGGCTTCAGAGCCAATTGTTCTAATTGAACCTGGTTTAATTGAGTGTTTGATTTAATTATGGACCATTTAAATGCCGCGCTGCGCTTTGCGGCGTTGTTGTTGTTGCATCATTAAGCATTGATTATGCAAGCTGATTAATTAGTTGCTAGCCACGCACTCGCACACACACGCACACGCACACACACACACACACACACACACACACACACACACACACACACATACAAAGAGACACACTTGCGTGCTTCCTATAATGCAGCAAAAGTGCGCATAATTATGTAATTGTTACTTTGCTGCTCAAATTCATGCATGAGAGTATCAAGCAAGAGTCTGCTCGACTAGCAGATACACTGCAGTTCGTTTAAACATAACGTGATAGAAGACAAATATACTTCTTGTTTATAAGAATTTGTTTCAGCGATGTATTTAAGATACCCTTGTTTTATGATCATTTGATGATACTCAATGAGCACATGTGACTAGCAGATACCCTGTTTAATGACGTTTAGATGCGTATTATATAGTTGCTTATTATGAATTACTCAGTTTTACGTTTTCAATTTTCTTTTGACCATAAGATACCCTGTTTAATGCCCAACTGTTGCCCTATTGACAGTGTATGACTATGAAATACCCTGTTTAAGTGTAAAAGTCACTTTAAATGATGTTTATCTAAGTTATTGGAAGTGTATGACTCACAAATAGTGAGTAAATAAGCTATACTAGTTAATTTACCTCATATGATATAAAAATATCCTGTATAAAGTTTTACAGTCACCTTACCGTGAGGTAAATAGGAAATACTTCGTTTAAGTTATTATTCTATTAATTTATAGCTAATAGGTATTTTTAATAGCCGGAAAACTGCGAAAATTATCATGTAATACATATTTATACAATATTTTAGACATTATATTATTATTACATGTAGCTTACAATATTTTTTTCTTGGTAGTAAAAATTACATGGTATTGTTATTGAGTAGTCTGTAGATTTTCGTGTATATTGATATATGTGTCAATAAATTAGCAAACTTTATTTTTGCACGTTTGCAAGTTTACAGGGTATATGTAAAATATGCAATATTTAAGTTTATTTGATTTTCTTTTATTCTTAGTACACGTAAAACTATTTTGGTTACCAGCTTTTGTTCACTCATAGTTACAGGGTATTACAAACAGTTTACTTTGGCGCGTTTTGAAAGCAAAGCCTGTGCGAATTAACAGAACTTTTAATGACAACATGTTAAACAGCGCTTAGCCGTTAACTTGCTGCACTCGTGAGAAAGTCAGTTTGTCAGTCTGTCAGTCATTTCGTCAGTCTCTGAGTGCGTCGCTCGCCGGCCACAAAAACCGCCGCCTCATGATTTAAATTTAATGTAACTTGTGCTCATAGCCAAACTGTCGCAGCAGCAACGTGAAAGCTATAAAGTCATGTGCAACAGCAACGCCACATCCGGCGGTACTGGATCGGGACTGAGAATCTGGGAGTCAGGACTTTTGCCAGCTATTTGGCCACTGCACTTAGTGCACTTCCTTTGCTCACACCAGCAACAACAACAACTAAACATTGCTGATGTTTCACTAGATTTACGTGTGTGTGTGTGTGTGTGTGTGTGTGTGTATGCGTGTTGGTTTTTTGCTCCTTCACCCACGCGCTTTGCTTTGTGCCGGGGCTGATGAAATGCCATGCTTAGCGGTTGAGCATTGAGATTTTCCAGCAGCTGAGGCCATGGACACATCAGACGCCACACACACACACACACACACACACACACATGGATGTGTGTGCGTGGAACTTTTGGTTAGATTTAATGTTAGGAGCAGCGCAATTTTTAGTGCATATCCAGCCAAAAATTATACTTGTTCACGAAGTGAAGATAGTATATTGGTTTATTTGCAATGTCCATCTCCGTCAATCCATTCATCCGTCTCTCCATATGAACGCATTTTTTGAAGTCGCTATTAAGTTAGAGACTTGAAATTTTGGAAATTTTTGTGTGTACCTACGTCAGATAAAGTGTAAAGGATTTTGGGATGCACCCACTGGGGGCGTGGTAAACCGATAACACCAAAAATCGCAAATTGATAAAATCCACAATTTTAAAACACCCAAAAAGATTGCTATCTTGGTATCCCGGCCACGCCCACTAGAACGCCCCATAGCTCACTAATTTGTCAAGCAGATTACAAATTACAAATAAAAAATGTCTAAAAACCAAACTTTTCCAAAACAACAACTATAGATGTTTAGCTATGTCGGTAACGCCCGACTGCAACGTTCTCACTTGGTGTTTCATAAAAATGTCTTTATTTAAAATTTTCTTTTTAAATTTAACAAATATAAATTTTTTTAATTCGATTTGCCGAAAAACCAACCAAAGCCAACAACAACAGGGTACAGCAAAATAACGGCTCAAGCAACCCACGCAGTTGAGCTTTTCTTGAGTGGTATAAGAGTTAAACCGATAGAGTAATTGTTAAAAACACAATCCACAAAGTAAGCACCCACTCACGAGTGAAGCCAGCGCATGTGCGAGTTCGAAAACGAAGAGAGAGCGAACAAGAGAGAGAGAGAGCCGCTCGTAAGAGAGCATTGTGTTCGGCTGCGCCTTCGGTTGTTCGGCAAACGCCTCTTGTAAGTTCTACACACGCGCCCATTATCGTAACAGGCGTCAGTCGTAAGTACATATAGTACGGTAGTTTTTCAGCGATTGTGCCCTTTTTCCTTTTCGCAAACCATTTCGAAAAAGGCACAAAGCAAATCTTATTAATGAATGGGTAGCTTAGTAACTAAGGCAGCAAAATGGAAATGGAGCGAGCGAAAAGAAAGCGTATTAATTGAAGTTTAAGAGAGTCAGCGGAGCATAGAGAGCTTTAACGGGAAAATAGGGTTCCTATTGGATATCAATGTCAATTTAAGTTGTATTGGAACTTTGGCTAATTATCTCAAGTTTCTTTAGTTCTATGCCTAATCTATGAATGCAATTTAAATATGTCCCGTTCTTGAGTAAGGTCGTGTTCTTGTTGTTGTGCATTCACGCAATGTGAAGGGCTCGTTTTGGTAACATTTTTTGGTGCAGCATGCAACATCATTTTCGGCTTGTGAACGCACAAGTTACAGCTGCCGAGCGGACGAGAGAGCGTAGTGAGTGGAAGAGAGAGAGAGAGAGAAAGACATTGATGTGCTGTGTAATAGGTTCCACAAGACTGCATGGTGGATTTCATTTGAGATTTGTAACAAAGAACGAAGTTTGAATTGAGGTAGGCCAGGTGAAGACCTCAGATATTAAACAGGAAAAATATGCCGAATTATACAAACTGTTAAAAGAAATGATCATAAGAAAACGATCATAAAAAAATATTTGAAAAATAAATAAAAAAAAAAAAATTGAGAAGCTGATTATATTCTATTTTTTTTTTAAATAAATACAGTAGTAGCTCGGTAAATAAGTAGAATTCTACTATTACATAGTATTAAAATTATTTTGTGTTATTTGAAAAGTAAGTAAATTTTTTAACTTTTAAATTTAAAGTGATATGTATAAAAGGCTTTAAATTTTATTTTATTTTGTACACTTAAATTTTTCTTTGTATACTTATATGTATACTTGTAATATTACTCGCTTTTAAAATATTCGTATTTTAAAAAAATGCTATGGCATTCAATCTTTAACTATTCTTAAATTTTAATTATTTGTAAAAATACATATATTCCAGATACTTTTTTTTTTTGAAAAATTACTTTAAATTCAATTCAATCTATATTTGCTGAGAAACTAGATTTTGTCAAGATTTCATTTATTATACATAAATTGATTGTTGATTGATCATTGGTTTTAGCCCGCTTTTTATCTTTCACTCAACGTTTTATCAGAATGAAACCACTCACGTTGAAGCTTACGTTCCACAAACAGAGTTCACGAAATCACAGAATACTGGTTACAGCGTTTCAATACGCATTATACAAAGCTTCGTCAAGTTGCAGCGTAAAGCGTGGCACAGTTACAAGTCCTTACCCCCTCATATTGTCACATCACAACACCAACATCACCCGCACACTGAATGCAAACTCTCGCTCTCTCTCTCTCCCTTTCTCTCGCCCACTATGCGTTGCGATTCGCAAGCGTCGGCTTCGTCGTGCTTTCGAACTTGCGCGCGTGCCGAAGTCGAATGCGAGTCGAGTACGAGGGCCAAAAAGGCAGCGGCCAAAGCCAAAGCCAAAGCCGCAGCCGCGCGTCGTCCGTTCGAATTGCACGAATGGCAATGAATGAAAGTCGCTTTAGTACTGAAAAGGTCGTGGATTTGTGTAGTTGTCGTGTGCGCTGCGCTGCGTTCGTCGTGCCGTGTTAAACGCTCACAAGAGCACACACAGAGCAGACACCGTATTTACCGTTAATAAGCGTTAAGCGCTAAACGCTGCCATTGGTCGTACACAAATATCTGTTAATCGAGAGTGTGTGCGAAATCAGTGTTGCGAAATTCATTAATAACCGCAGTGATTAATTGTTGCAGCTGTTTTGTGTGTTTGTGTGTGTGTGTGTGTGTGTGGGTGTGCGTGTGTGTCAGTGGGTGTGTGAGTGCACGTGCAAAGTTAGACATTCTTCTTCTCGGGCACACTGTTTTTCGCCGTGTTCTTATGCAAATTGAGTCCGTGGCTCGCCTCAGGCAACAACAACAATAACTCTGTACGTGTGTGCGAGTGTGTGTGTGTGGGTGTGTGTGTGCCACCCGCACAATGCATAAATCAAAATACACATTATTGAGTCATAAATAAAGTTCGCATCGCTCGCGCTTCGCTACTTTAAATAAGCCCGAAGGCCAACTTGCCCGCCCGCCCGCGCTTCGACCGCCCCGCGCGCCCAAAATTGATGCCTTTCTCGCTTAGCCGCCAAATACTTTGCCATATTTTTTGCTCAATTGTTTGCCATTGATCCTTGTTGCGCGTCGCAGCGCCTCGCCCCACGCCCGCTCGACACAGTTGCCCCATTTGCCTCGCTTGCCCAATTGATGATGCGTGCGTCTCGGTTGTTGCATAAAACTTGCTCAATGCTTACACGCCCTCAAAAGCAACAGCAACATCAACAGCAGCGGCAGCAGCAGCAGCATCAAGTATAATAACAACAACAAGAACGCGTCCCTCGGGCTGGTTTTATTACAAAGGCCGTAAAAAGCGCCCAAAAACAAAACGAAAAAAAATAAACAAAAAAATAAACACACACACCCAACAAAAAGTAAGCAGAGTAAACGCCACTGAAAGGGATACAACGCGGCTTCTATGTAAGTGCATACAACATATACATATATACAATCACAATATATATACATACATATATATATATATATGTATAGAATATTTTTATATATTCCTTTTTAGCTGCTTAAATATTCGCTATAATCCCTCCCGCACAATATCGACAGAACTCTCTTTAAGCCTGTTGCCTAAAAATGTGAAATAGGCTACAAGAGATTAGCTGCCAATTGAGTGTTGTAAAACGCCACTAGAAGAACGTAGAGTGTACTGCAAAGTGCCGCTTTTGGTGTTGCAAAATCACTCTTCAGTGGCTTCAATTTGCGGAGCTCTTAGAATAAGGATTGAGAAATGTGTATAAAATAATTGTACGAATTCGCAGGTCAAGCTATAGTTGCAATTTAATTTATATTTGATATATTAATATAACGATTCGAATTTTTATTGATATTGTTCCAGAACTATTTTGCATATTTAAATGTAACCCACCTTTGAAAATTACAGAAATGAAAAATGTTATTTATCTTAAAATTCTTAAATATCATTTACATAAAATGATCGTTTCTTTAAATATGAAAACTATGAATGATTCTAATCGATATTTATATTGATAGCTTTTAGAGATATATTCAATTATTCTTGTCGGAATTTTGGACAAAAAATAATATTTCAAACTTTTATTTGTTCGAATCAAAATAAAACCAAGCTTAAACTGCGATAAATGAGAATTATTTAAATTCAAAGAAAAATGTTAAGCTGCTGATCAAAAAATACGAAATAGGCAAAATATTAAAGAGTTATACAGTATGGGATAAGAGTTTTAGGTTATTAACTTAATAATATTAAGCCAATTTTAAATAGATTGATATGTGAGACTTATCGAATGGGATATAAGGCATGAAGTATTACTAGTTTGAGATTCTAATCAGCATTTAAGTTTGTCAGCTAACTAATAAATGGACAGTTAGACAACTTGTTAAGCGGCGGCTGTATGCGAAAATGAAATATTACACTAAAATATATTATAAATATGCAAAGCCTGTTTTTAAATATCAAAATAAAAGGAATCAAGTAATACATTAGGGACAGATAAATGCGTTTAGAAGGTTATTTAAGAACTTTGAAAAATAAAATAATTCATTCGTATAACAACTCTATGATAAAAAAAAAATAAAAAAATAAGTAAATAATATGAAATGAGTAACTTTTCTTACCATTTTCTATTTGTATTCCATATTAACAATAAATTTAAACCTATGTCTCAGCCAAAGACCGTTTAGAAATAGTCCTATATTTTAATTTCAGTTATATTTGAAAATCGCTACCTTTTTATTGGACAAAACAAATTATTCAAGAAAAATATTTTTTTTTTTTCAAACCAATATTTAAAAATATAGAAAAATTTGACAGCAGATTAATATGCTCTTTATATTATTATCATTTTTTTTATTATTATTAATATTATTACATGCAAGTTATAGCTTTTTTTGCAGTTCAATAGTTTGCCAAAATTCGCTGATTTACCCCGGTTTAATAATCTCTCTACGGCCTCCCCAGTTTATCTCTTTGCTTTTGATTATCTTTATGACTGTGTGAATTTCTGTGTCAGTCAACGAATCGAGTTGAGTCGACCGAATTTGCTGCAGTTTTCTTTTGAGTGCGTGAGTCGTGAGCTGCGAGTCGTGAGTCTGGATGCGAATGTAAGCCATGAAAATCATATTAAAATGCTGTCTGTGCGATGTCCTACTTTTATTTTTTTGTATTTTTTTTATTTTTGCTGCATGAAAGTTTCTTTCTGGCTGTGGCTCTCCATATATTGTTGCTATTTCACTTTTGCTGAGCACACACACCCAAACACACACACAAACACAGCCACACACATGCTGTGTGTTTGCATTGCTGCAGGCGCTTGCCAAATGCGCTTTGTGTTGGCGCCATTGTCAACATGCTGAGGATATTTTTTGCATTTTTTTTGGCACAGTCAGCGCAACGTGGCTTGGCTGGAAGCCAGCGTCGGAGCGTCAGGATATGCTGGATGCGCTGCGTCGTCTCTGATTTTGCTGCTTAAATTATTAAAATAGCGCTGAAACTTGCACATAAATCACATAACTGGCCAAAGGGACAACCTGGCGTATGCGCAACTTTAACACAAAGCTGAGCAATGCTGAGGGGAGAGCTGAAGACTTCAACTTTATGCCGAAGCGGGGCCCATAACTTGAGAGCAAGTTTAATGCAGCATGTAAATATTGTCGTGGCACATGAAAACTTTCACTTTGCTTTCCTTTTGTTGACAAGCCTCGAGGACGAGGACTGCCCAAATAGTATGTGTGTAACAGCACAGAAAGAGAGGGAGAAACAGAAAGAGAGAGAGAGAGAGAGAGAGAGAGAGTGGAAAGATTTATGTGCGTTGGGATATGTCGACACGTGTGCTAACCGAAAATGAAAAGTTTCACAATTAATTCGAATAGCCGACGAGTCGTGCGAGGAGTCAACTTTAAAATCGATAACCCCCAAAAATGGAAAAAAAACACAACACAACAAAAACGCTTGATGCATGGCTTGGCAAAAGACACCATTGTGAACGCCGCTTAGCCACTTGGCGGCTTAACTGCTCAACTGCTTAACGGCCTAACCGACTTGGCCATAAACAACGCTGAGCAACGCAATTGCGAATGCTTTCAAAGTCAATTGTTTGCCGAGACTATCACATTACACAGCTCCAGCTATAAAGAGCGAAAACATAGTAAAAAATTATCACAAGGCTGGCACATACCCTGTAAGCTTAAAGTTGACATTTTTGAGAATATAATTGAAAACATAATAATACAAATAAATAAAATTTTGAAACTAATTAATTAATATCTAAAATTATACATATAAGAGAACATAAAAACAATTCTACATATAAAAGAACATAAGAAGATAGATAATAATATTCATCGATTTAAGGACATCGGCGAAAGTAATCGAAGTTGTTTAACAAATATAATTTCCGTGCGTTTGCGCCTTGAATATAATCAAGAATATTCTAAAATGAACGACACGGCTAGATTATATTACCTTGATTTATATGTTTATAAAATAATAGATTCTCTATGGCTGTCTCCGCCTCTTACACATATTTTTCAACAAATTTAATCAACCCTTTTGCAACGCATTTCATGTGCACAGGGTATCGAAAAAAAAAGAACGAAATGAGAGACAAATACAGAAAAACAAGCAACACAGAGCAGAGAACAGCAACAGAAATCAAAGTGGCAGATATAAGCAAATAATCCATCAAGTGGCATTAGCTTGAAACAATAAATTTCACACAGCTGCCGTGCGCGCTACAGTCTTCGGTGCTCGGTGCTCGTTGCTCGGTGCACGTGAAAGTGGGTTTGGGCTAAAAGGTAGGCGTGGCAATTGGCTTACTCACTTGCTGGCAAGTGCGCCGAGCCGAGCTTCTCCAACGTTAACCAGACGGCACTTGAAGTGCTTGCCTAATCAGGTTTCAAATGCCTAAGCACACACACACACACACGTACACACACACATTGCGATTCACGGTTTGTGATTGCGCTTGTACAGTTAAGTGGCAGGTGCTAGCGGTAAGGAAGCGGGAAAGAAAGGGACTTGCGGATTGGTAATCAAAGCTGCTTGGGGCTCAAAATCTGCGCTTTGATTGTAGTTTCGATTGATAATGAGCCAAGTTGATGGCTTCTCGGGCGGCACTTTTCATTGCAGCATTTCCTTTCCGTCTAGACAGTTCGGATGTTCTTTTTATTCTATAAAAAAATATAAAAAATGTTTTGTGTAGGCAGCTCGAGTTTCCGTTTAATAAAAGTTTGTATTGACTTTTGTGCTTAGTGAATGAGACGAGTGGAGAGAGAAGCAGTCAGAAGGCAAAAGAAAAAATTGGAAATGAGTCAATTTTTTTTTACCGCAATTGAGCTTTGACAGTGTTCATTATTTATACTGGAATATATACTTATGTGTCGTAAAATATATAGGGAATACAAATTTTCGCAGCTGATCTCTTGTATAAAAACTTTTTGTTTGGTTTTTGTTTGCAGCAGAATTAAAAGTGCTTGATAGGGATCCTTTAAAAATTTATCTAGAAATGTTTTCGAAAATAGACGGAGAAATGACTTTTTTCTGTAATGAACATTTTACTTTTTTAGATTTGCTGTCGGTAATTTAATTTGGTATGTTGATTATTTATTTCTCCCATTTTCATTTTTTTTGGCAGTATATAAACTGTTTGTTTATTTAAAGATTGTACATACAACATTTTGAACATTTTTAATTTTGTTATTCAATATTATATATTGTAATTGCTTGCAATATATAGTTTTTTTTTTCGTTTTTGCAAGCACAATAATATTACACATATGATCTTTAGCAGGACGGACATAAGTTATTTCAATATTAAGTTTCAAATTTGACGTTAATGTATTTACTTAACTTGAAGCAGGGCAAAATAATGTTATCCTGTTGCTCCTGATCATTTATTTTATTATGATGTATAGATATATATTAAGATATATGTATATTTTATTTCTTTATAAGAAATTTTATTGCTATAATTTTAAATACCTAATTGTTCAAGAAAACTGACTTTTAGTTCTGATTCAGTTATCTACCGACTAACCCCTTATACTGACTTACAAAAATATTTCTCCAAATATGGTTCTGGAAAATTCTCCTGCTATTGTGATTTTCTCCTTGCCGTCATTTCCAAAAATGGTAACCAGTTGCTCCTACTTGACATAACTGGCCTCGATGGCTGCTGCTGCTTTCGCTGGTGAAATTCCTTGAAATTGTTGTGCACTTTACACACACATGTTTTGAGCTCTCGAATTAATACGCATCGATTTCAAATGGATTAGGAGTAATAGCTTATCATTGCCTTAAATTGAAAACTGAGAAAAATATAAACCCAAAGGAGGCCAAAGCTGCGTGCAGCTGGTTGATGGCAATTTGAATTCAGCTTTTGCTTTCCAATCAACAATCAACAGCGCTGCGAGGCCTTGGGAAATTAACTGGGCTCGGGAGCCTCTGCCCTTTCCCCTCTACAAAACCACAAAAAGCCAATGCTATTCTTAATGTTGACCCAGGCGAGCGGAATAACAACAGCAACAACAAGGGAAGCAACAGGAAAATGAAAATAAGTGAAAATAATAAGAATGAAAAAGCCAAAAATGCCGACAGGAGCAGTTAACCTACAGTTGCAGCAAAAACAACAGCAGCGGCAACGGTGGCTGTAAAATGTGAACTCATTCAGATACTCGACCCAAATCTGCGCCCAACAACAACAGCAACAAACGCCAAGAAATGCAACAGCACAAAAACAAAACTCACCGAAGAGCAGCAGCAGCAGCAGCAAACTTAGTCAGCTTTCTGTCCAAGTTTGTTAACCAACTTTACTGGTCAGCCGCATTTATATATACATATACACCTGATTTTATATACAAGGTATATAAAGTGTTTTAGGAAGTCCAATTCATGTTTAACAAAATTTTAAGTTTGATAACAGAGAAATATTTCTTTTTCAACGGTATTTTTATACCAGAAAATAAGGTAGAGCTTTGCTATGTGCTTTTAAAGCACATGAAAGTTACAGTAAATATTAAATGTGCAAAAGTTGCAGATATATAGAATTTTTCTTGTTATATTTTCTTAACGTATTGTTTGGTAAACAAATTAAAAAAAATACATGGACAACTGTTAGGGAAAATTTGGCACAAATAAAAAAAATAGAAAGAAGAAAATTGCCAAACATTTATCAAAGTATACATAAAGTTAAATAAAAGTTTTATAAACCATATATGAAGTCAACTTTTAAAAACAAACTTTTAATATATTGGTTTAATTATATAAAAAGGGTATATTTTAAATGAACACATTTTGAGCCTCGAAACCTGCGGCATGCTTTAGTGAGTTTTTCTTTTTGCGGTCTGTTGCTCCGTTTGCTTTCATTGCGTCGTTCGCGCTGTGCTTGCTTCTCACTGCTTCTCTCTGCATTTACCGTTGGAATTGTGGGCGCATAATAGTCTGAAATTAAATCAGCTGGCGCGTGGGCAACTTAAAATAATAGCCATTGCTTATATTTAGCAAGAAAAAAAGAAAAGGAGAAGTAAAATATGTACTTTATTCTTATATATAGAGCAGATGGTGCAGTGGCAACTGCATCTTCATTTTCTTTACTTGTAATTTTTGCTTCTTTTGTTTGATGTTTTTATTCATGACGCCTGCTTACGTATTTCCGTTTCCGCTTGGCATAACTGGTTGCATTTTTGATGAGCCTTTTTTCTTCAAGAACTTCGTTTAAGCCATTCGCTTACTTTTTGCTAGTTAGCCTGTTAACGCCGCCGGCTTTCTGGGTCTGTGTTTGTTTATGCTTAAGATTTTGCTTAATATTGGCATATAGCTTACCATAATTTGTTCCTGATGTGCATTTGATTGCTTGGACATTGTGATCTCTATATAATTATTTGCTCGCTTGTAAACGATATTTATTCGTACTCTGTGCCAGTTATTTGACACCCGATGTCATATACTAATAACAACAATTAACAAATCGGGGCTGATATGCGTATATTTTACCCTCAATCTCAACCCTTGGCTATATTGATTAATGGCTCGGACTCTGGCTGAAATCGGTACTTAATCTAATTGTTTGTATACTCATTCAGACGAGGCGTGTGTTTGATTATCAGACAATATGACATACACACGCATATTAATATATGTTATTAGCATACATTTTTTCCAAAAATGTTTTTTTGTGGGCTCTTGATATATTATTTATTAAATTGTTGCTGCTGTTATTGGAAATGATGTGCTTTTTAATATGTGTTTCTGACAGTCCTCAATGTATTTGCACTGAAAGACAATTGTACTTCGATGGTTCTTTATACTTTATAAAAATCATTTTGTTTTTGTTAATTTGTAAATAAATATATATATCTATATATTATACGTAAGACATAACAATGAATTACAAATATTTATATTGCCGTATTCAATTTAATAATATTTGAGAAAAATTCAAGAAACTCATTATCTCTTATAAGAACTGTTCCATGTATCAACCTTGTCAAGGAAGAATTTGGACCCTAACTAGGAATATAACGAGATACTGCTAATAAATCATGAATTGTGCTAGTGCTGATATACTCAAAATATCTATTCTTCTACCCATTTTTATTCACCTTTACCTTCTTCTATATCCTTAATTCAAAATTTTCACTAAACTCTACTCTATAAAAGTTGTTTGTATAGTATATTATTAAAACAGACATTTGCACAGTATATTTCAAGTAATCGATTAGATAATTATAAATGAAAAATTCACTAAATTTTTTTTTTTAATATTACTATCATACAATTAGTAAAAACTTAAGACACACATGTTTCAATTGATTTTTGATTCATAAAGTCCGTTGTACATCAATTTGGAATTGTGTCATCAATAACTGAGTGAATATTAATTTGGATTTTGGGAAATTTTGCAAGTAAAAACCATTAAATGTAAATGAAATGAATTCGTAAACCGCAAAGCCAAATAAATAGGCTGGCAACGCTGAGATGACTTATGCAATGAGCAAATAATAAAAATGCCATTCAATTATCTTAAAAGCAAACTGAAACGCTATGAAAATTAATTTGACATCTTTGACATTTTGGGCAAGCACAAACATGAAAATCAAAGGCGTAACAACAACAACAAATAGAACATTGCCGAAGGAGTTGATAAAGTAACTGCTCATGTGTGCTTGAATGTGGGTGTATCTGTGTGACATATGAATACAGCCAAGCAAACATTTGGTTGGTAAATAAATATATGCGTGTATACACAGGAGTTTGTAACGGGAAGTGGCGCGACAGTCGCTTAACTCTTTAATCAGCATTGCTTTATATACAGCTTTCTTTCCATTTGCCTTTCAGCTACTCATTTTCAAGGCGAATGCGCATATTATTTCATAGGTTTGTTTTATGCTATTTTTTTCATTTATTTCGTTATATTTTTTGTTGGTTTTTTGGCATAATTTGCGCAACAGTCACGCAAACGTGTGCGTCTTAAGTGTGTGTGGTGTGTGTGGGTGTATGTGTGTGTTTGTGTGTCACGCATAAAACGCTGACAGCAAGGCAAACAGATGGCTATTAAAAGCAAACACACGTAAAAAACTAAAACCGAGTCGAGCCTAAAAGTATGCAACGACAAAGTCGTGCAAGGACGTGGACACACACACACACACACGGACTAGCACGCATACACACGCACAGGCGTATGTGTGTGCAAAATAAAAGAAAAAGGATTCACGCAAAGCAAACAACAGAAGCCACAAATGATAATCAGCATTGCATAAGGCTCATGGGGATGATGATGATGATTATGATGATGCCCTGTACAAAGCAAGTAAAGAAAAATTGCAAAACTTTACAATGCCGGAATCGTGAATACACTTAAGACTGTAGGACATATATACTATACTATACTATAATTTTCTTTTTTTTTTTTTACATTTTGATCAATTTTTATTTGGTTTTTATTTTTTTGTTAAATCGCTTCTTTTTTTTGTCTAATTGATCATTTTTTATTTCTTAAATAGTAACAATTATAAGTTAAAAAAAAATATATATATATATATGCTATATATATATGTATATATATATTTATATATTTATTTATATATTATATAATTACGCAGATGTATGTTTCAATGCGTAACAAAACTGATCACAAAACATATAATTATCGTTTCGAGAGGCGGTGTATGCGATAGTAGAGGCAACAAAAACCAATATTTCCTGTCTGCGCTTTAAGATTTACTAGACACACACACACACTCACTCTCGCTGAGACACATGCTGAAATTGAAAGCGCGTTGCATGTCAGCGACCCTTGCTACGCCTCCCCGTCAACTCTTGGGCGTCTGCTTTGGCTACGTTTATGTGACGAGCATACAAAAAGTTTGCGCCTCATATGAAAATGATGCCAGCACACGCAGCAGAGTGTGTAGGTGTATGTGCTAGTGTGTTGGCTGGTAAGCACATCATTTTGGCCTGCTGCTGCTTCTTTTGCTGCTGCTGCCTTTTGATATTCCCTTTTTATATTTTTTTGCGCAATTTAGCGCGCCATCAAAATGAAGTAGAAGTTGACTGTTGCCGGTTTGCCAATGGCAAAAGTTATATTTGAGTGTATTTGTGTGTGTGTACCAAATTATTTGCCATTTGGCTGCCCTACCATAGATTCAAACATTTTTACAACACACATTTTTACAACAATTTTCCATAACTTTTTGAGCATATTTTTAGATACATTTAGCTTTGTAACAAGTTGCAACTATTTTTGTAGCTGGCTTTCACTTTGGCCTTAATTAACGGTTAATATGTTGTCTAGACAGGTTTTAAAATAAAGTTTGATGCCACCACAAAAATTGTAGGGCGTAGTTTGTTTAAAAAAAATTAGCGACAGCCTTTTTTATAAGCGATATCACGGCCAAAGGCATATTTACCACATAAGCTAGGCCTATATATATTTTTGCTATATATTTATAATATATATATATATATATATATATATATATATATATATATATATATATATATATATATATATATATATATGTGTATAGAATTTGGTTGCTCAGGCAACTTTCAATATGGCCTATAAATAAAGTAATTTGCGCACCAATACCAATATAGAAAACTAAAGCCAAAAACTTGGCCAAAACTTTTCATGGCGCTGGCAAAAATCGAAGCGTAATCAAAGCGCTCAAATGCAAACAAATGCTTAAGCCCCAACTAAGTAAGTGTGCGGCTGTGTTCCGAATAGTGTAGGTGTATGTGTACGTGTGTGTGTGTTTGTGTGTGTGGCGCGTGTGCGGCGAAACCGGAAACGACAACCAGTTACGTGACTTTTATATTTTCAACGCATTTTTGCTAAGGCAAAGTCTTTGAAAGGATTTGCATAAAGAGAACTTGCCAGAGGAGGAGAAAGTTAGAAGGGAGGGTGTGGTAAAGAGAAGCAGAGAACGGGCTGTGATATGCTCGTTAAAATTCGACCTTATCACGACTGCAGCAGAAGGTCAAGATAGCGTCTGCAACGCATGCATGAACACGGCGCAGTTGGCAGTAAGGGTATCCAATTATTCGACTAATTAACAGAATTTTGAGCGCACTCTGCTACCAACTCAATTAGGCCAAATTGGCGTGTCATTAATGTCAATTGGTGCGAGTGGAGTGGGAGTGGGAATTGCGCACAGTGTGGCAAATGACAATGAATAGGCGAATGGCGAATGGCAAACAACAAAATTAGCGCATGACTTTCACGCGTAAAATTGAAAATCATTGCAGCAACACCTGCCACTTGAGGCAAGCAGCTTGCCACATACACACACACACACACACACACACTCAAATACAAATACACAGAGGCATTACGTGATTTTCGTTTATGATTTCTGCTTACAGCTTAAGCACTTCCGTTTCCGTCGCAATGAGCACAGCAAGCTGCCGCCATTTTGACTGCATAGCACACACACATACAGACACACTTGTACATAAGTACATTCACACAGTAAGCGTTGCCCTTGTCTTTGCCATAAAAATGAATATTTATGCTACACACTTAGGCGACATAAACATTCTGATATATATGTACTATATATGCATGACCCTGTTCTGTGTGTGTGTGTGTGTGTCTATATAATACAGTTCGCATGCATCAAATCGCATCGATTATTGTATACGTGCCATGTGGAGCAAAATAATACAATATGCGGCCAGCAGCAGTCGCTTCTCAGGGGCTTTAGCACGTGGCGCTGCGTCATTTGTCATGGACAACGGCAGCGCCAGTTGAGAGTATGGTGATTTATCATATTTATTTTAGATATATACAGGCATACAGAAAACAGAAATAGTGCTAAAGAGTGTGAGAGAGAGAGAGAGAGCGAATCATGGGATAGGTGTAAGAGTATAGTTTGCAGCACAGGTGCAAGAGTTCAGCATCCTAACGCAATTTGTTGCTTAGCTGTCGAGCAGCGTTTTATGACAGCACTAGAAATAAGTACGAGCAGAGCCAGGAGCAGCAGCAGGACAACGTTTCTGGCTGGACAGTCGAGAGCGAGAACAAGTACTCTTGGCACAGCATCCTGGCTCCTTATGTAGGTGAGTGTGTCTGTGTGTGCTTAGTTTACAATCCTGGTTTGTTGTGTGTGTGTGTGCAAAGTCTCATTTAAATGCTTTGCATAATATTCAAAAGCAGTAAAAAGTACACGTAAAGTGCAGTTTATGTTCGGGCTGCTTGTTAGCCATACATCTCATAATTTCATATTGTCAGCGAACTGGGCTTTCATCTATTTAATGGTTTATTTTATATATGCGTGTGTGTTGACAACTTCAAAGGGCATTTCCAGTGAATGTTGATAAATGTGTGTATTTAAATTTGAATCATACATAGTGTGGAAATTATGCTATTTGTTTAAATTAAATATTTTGATAATATGGCATTTCTAACTTGCAAGTTGTTCTTACATTATACGTTTATTAAGTGTAGTCTTTATCTATATTCTTTTAATTATTTTGCCTTTTAATTGTGTCAGCAATTATTAATTTAATCAACTATCTGCTGCCGTTTCCTGAGATAAAACCCACTGCTGCTATTGTTTAAGAATTTAAGACATTCAAAATAATGATTCACAATTATATCTTCCTACTACTTCCTAATTTGTATATTCATCATATAATAATATAAATAAATAACAACATTTTTTTTGTATATTGTCCTGTTTCTTTTCTAAGAATTTTATTCCTTTCTAAATTTTTATTTCTCTCAGCAGTCAAGATTATTACTCAGCTTTTTTCAATATTTAAATACAGTAATTAAATGAAATGCAAACATACAGCTTTCTAATATGTATAAATACATATTTAATCTGAATTACGTTAAATGACCATTTGCTACTCAAAATGCGATTGAGAACTTTTCCATAAAATCCACACACTTAATTTAAAATCCCTTTCAAAAATTTGTTGCCTTTCATCTTAGCCATGCTCCAAAAGCTTTGAGCTCAGCGTTGTGTGAGTAACCAGCACTAATCGCTGCCCACACACACCCACACGCACAAATACACACACACACACGCATATAGACCGACCGAAGCCGGCTGAATTCATAAGCCACATAATAATGTGGCTGTCATTTTGGAATTTAGATTTGCTAATGAAATGCCATTTAAAAGTTGATTTAATATCTCAGCTGAAACTATAAATTCGAGCATCCACAAACACACGCACACACTTAATTACTGTGACTGATGCATTGACATTAATAAAAATCAGCAAACAAATCGCATAAATTATTTATGAAAGATATTAGGTTGCCTCTAGGCTGAAGCTGATGTCGTTATTCTTACTGCTGCTGCTTCTGTTTAATTCTCAACCAAAAGCGCACATCAAACGCTTAATTGCGCACACAAAATGGCGGCGCGCACATGGAACCATTTCCTGCAACGCCATTGCCCACAGCTATTTGTAAGAGCAGCAAGAGCAGCGGAGAAAATTCGCTACGTAAACACCGAAGCTTTCTGAACTCTTACAAATGAATAAACTATGAGCAAAATGTCATAAAAATGATGTAAGCCAGTTAGTATTCATAGCAGTAATATATCCGAAAGATTCTGCGTAGTTTTGTTAAACGATTTAATTTTCAAAAAATGGTGCCGAATTTATTTGAAAATTTAAATGAGTTAGATGAAATATTTTGGGATAATTTGAGCCAGTTAAAAATTTTTTATAATTGATTTAAATTATCGCCATTGACAATTTTTTTTTTTCTAATTTTCCCAGTTTTTAATAAAATGTTAAATATAGTTCGACAGCTTTAGCCAAAGTTAAATTTTTTATTATTGCTATAATAAATAACTAATACGTTTTTCTTTGTGCAAAATGTATTCTTTTTTGATATTAGTTTTGAACAATTTGATATTCAATAATTTGCTGAAAATGCATTTTGTGCCAATTAATCATATGTATATATCTCAAAATGAAATTATGGATATTTTTTATTACTCTCCTTTGCAGTATTTTTTATAAAATATATATGAAAATCAAATTTAGAAAATATTTATATTTAATAAGTAGTGTAAAATTTTAAAAATGTTAATAAAGATTTTAAATTGTATTGACCATGTTTAAGGGTATATTAAAACCAGATATAGCATAAATCAAACAAAATGGAAATGCCACAAAAAATAAGAAAACACATAAATAAGTGACTGTAATCGATGTGTGTGTAGGAGGAGTATAAGCTTCAATGCGGCTCTACAGTTGAT